>JBBPBX010000458.1:42300-57423 GCA_038048925.1 Garcialebias charrua | reverse complement strand
AAACAATTGTTAGCTGAATTAGTGTTTCTGAGTTAAATTTTTGTTAATAACTGATCACAAATCAGCTTATGTTACAACGTAAATAACACGAAGCGCACACCCATTTCCGCCTTTCAGCGCGACCTGAATGTCATTAAACAATAACTAATATTGTCTAACTGTTGCGCGCAGCCAGGGTTTTAAAATATAACGAATAATCTCTAACTTTTACGTGCAGCTAAAATGTCAAGAGGAGTGATTCCTATATGGGGAAGGTGGACACCTGAAAATCCAGTCCGCCCGAATAGCTCAAAGCGTTAGAGCACTGCTGTTTTGACCGGGAGAAGTGGGTTCGCTTCCCGCCTGGGACAAAGTTATTTATTTTTTTATTTTTTTATTGGAGTAAATAAAAAGGAGTTTGTTAACCAAACAAACTCCTTTTTATTTAAAAGAAAATGTGAATAAAGAAAAAAAAAGTAAAATAACTTTGTCCCAGGCGGGAAGCGAACCCACTTCTCCCGGTCAAAACAGCAGTGCTCTAACGCTTTGAGCTATTCGGGCGGACTGGATTTTCAGGTGTCCACCTTACCCATATAGGAATCACTCCTCTTGACATTTTAGCTGCACGTAAAAGTTAGAGATTATTCGTTATATTTTAAAACCCTGGCTGCGCGCAACAGTTAGACAATATTAGTTATTGTTTAATGACATTCAGGTCGCGCTGAAAGGCGGAAATGGGTGTGCGCTTCGTGTTATTTACGTTGTAACATAAGCTGATTTGTGATCAGTTATTAACAAAAATTAAACGCAGAAACACTAATATATATATTTTTTTTTTGCCGAGTCTCCTCTCTTAAAACACGAACACTCCACCCACGTGAAGAGAGCACCCCACCCACTTCCAGAGAACTGCCCACCCACTTCAAGGCGGCTCTGCGGCAAATGCGTAATGAACGCGGGTGGCCCAGAGCCACCCAGGGGAGCCCCGGGCAATTGAGGGCTGGCCAATGCGTAAACGGCTTGTGTTGGTTTAGCCATACTTGTATGGCCCGCATTTTGAGCAATGCGTGTGGCACACAGGGAATGGCTGCCGCCAAGAGGCCTAAAAGGCGTTGGCACATTTTCACAGGGACACGTTGATCCAGTTTAAATCTTTCCAGGCAATGGCGAATGAAGGAAACCCGTTCCTTTGAGAGCCATGCTCTGCACTGGACAGTGTCGATCTGTACTCCCAGAAATACAGTAACCCGTGATGGAGTTAGATCACTCTTTTGTAGGTTTATGACAAACCAGAGAGACTCCAGGTGAGAGATCACCCTATAGGAGTGTGACTGGGCCTGCATTCTGCTTTCAGGCAGAATCAGCAGGTCATCCAAGTAATTCAAAACCCTGAGTCCTTGATTCTTAAGGGGGGTCAGGGCTGCATCCAGACATTTAGTAAATATACGAGGAGCAGTCTTTAAACCGAAGGGTAAGGCTTTGAATTCATAAGCGTTCCCTTCGAAAGCAAAACGGAGGAACTTTCTGTGTTTCCTCCACACGCCTATGTGGAAATAGGCATCTTTCAAATCCACTGTACATGCGTAGTCTCCTGGTCTCACAGACTGGAGAACTTGCCGCAGTGTAAGCATCTTGAACTTAAAAGTTTTTATTCTCTTATTCAGAGTCCTTAGATCCAGAATCGGTCTCAGGGAATGATCCTTTTTGGGCACCAGGAAGTACTTGCTGTAGTGGCCAGAGCGTAGTTTGCGTCTTGAGACCAAACTTATCACTCCCTTCTGCAGCATTGTCAAAACTTCCTCCCTCAACCCATGTGCGCGTGTAGGGTTAATCTTTGATTGCAGTACCCCTGTGAAGGGGGGCGGTCTCCTGGTGAACTGCAACTTGAGCCCACAACGTATGTTTGTCATGACCCAATAATTTGGTAGACATGCCTTCCAGGCCTGCGCGTGCGCCATGAGCCTGGACGGCATGCCCAATTGCTGCTCGTCGTGTTTTAGTGCTGGAGGGGTGGCCTTTGACCCCTCTCACGCTCTTTCGAGCAGGCTGGTCAGCCCAACAGAAGATATTGCGAGATCCGACCGTCTCCGGCAGAGCTCGTGTATCTTGCTGTGGTTCATAGTTTGACCACATGGTTTGTGTTTTATAAAAATGGGACTCGAGTCAAGAACCAGGGCAGTTTGTGCTTTGGTACTTTTATTTTTGTACATGCATGAAACAGTGTTTGTTTTGATTACACATACAGTAGGCGAGTCATGTTTGGTGCGCGCACACATGTCACCAGCTCCTCGTAGTATTTTACAAGTAGAGACTGGGCTCAAAAGGTTAGGTTCCCATACCGCGTGGGCGGGCAAACCTGTAAAATTATCAGTTCGTCCTGCTTCATCAGGCCCGAATCTGAGTTCCACACGGGGTCACTGAAGAGGCCCTCGGCCGGTACTGGAAAGTCTCACTGTCACCAGCGGGTCTCTTCCGTGGAAGGCCACGCATGTCTTCCTTTGAGGGTGCAAAGCTTTTCCTCGGCAGCCCCTCGCAGAGGGCTTCCGCCTGTTTGCGTCTTTGTTCCAGCCTGGCCTGGACGCGTTCCAGGGCTCCCCCGAAGAGTCCCGTCGACTCGATCGGGTGCTGGAGGAAGGTGGACCTCTGGTTTTCCGGGAGGTCTGATAATGCTAGCCAAAGATGGCGCTGGGCGACAACTATTTCCGCCATTGCTCTGCCTTACGAAATGGCTATTGTCCCCATCATGCAGAGCACAAAGTCAGATGCACGGCGGGACTTCTCCATGGCCGCCGTTGCGGCCTGCTCGTTTTTTGTTACCTGGAGATCCTGCAGTTTTTCTGCCAAGTATGCCTGCAACATGGTCGATGCATTCATTGCGCGGGCCGCGAGGCCCTGAGCCTTGTAGCACTTTTCAAGCAGTGTCTCCGAAGTGCGGCAGGCCCTGCTGGGCAACGCTGGTTTCGTCCCCGTGGCTGCTAGGGCCAGGTGAGCCACCAGGGTCTCTTCTATCAGGGGTACGCTGGCGAGGCCCGCTGTCTCCATTCCAGCGACATCCAGGAGTCGGGATAGTGGCAGCGTCATGGGAGCTCCGGGTTCCACCCAGGAGCGTTTGAGCTCCATGAGGAAGTCCGGAAAAATGGGCATTTTTTGCGACGTTGTCGGCTGCTTCGCATAGAAGTAGTTTCCCGCCAGCCTCGTAGCCTGTTGGCGAGGCGTGGGGTCTGGCCACGTGACCTGCAGGGCATCCGCCGCCCTATGGCATCGGTCGAACAGAGCAGGGACCGATAAGTCCGGTTCTGGTAGGATTTGCGCCAGGTTCTGGGAGGAATCCACACTTTCTCCTCTGTAACCGTACTCGGCGTCTTGGTCAGACACTTCGGGCGTCGAGTCCTCGATGGCAACCGAGGAGTCCGACACGTTGTCATCCCCGACTCGACCGCTGCATTCCAGGTCCACGTTCTCGAGCTCCGGCTCAGGAACGAGCAGCTTTGTGCGATGTGCGACCTTCAGCGCCGCGGCCTTTGCCATGGATTTAGCCAACGCGTCCGCGCGGCGTTTCCTCTTTACCGCCAACATTTGACAGCAGTGGGAGCAGGAGTCTGGGAATTCCAACGCTTTTCTCGCGTGCAGAATCCCTAGGCAGACAGGACAGGCCTCGTGGGTGTCTGTCGCCGAGAGGGAGTAGCCGCATCCGCTGGGGCAGGGGCGCGAGAGAGGGCTAGTCGTCCTGCTGGTTTTCTTCTTCTTTGTCCTCTGTTTTCCCTTCTCGGGAGCCATGTCCGGAGACGAGAAGCGTTGAGGTTGTTCCTAGCTTCCTTTTGTTCGAAGCCGTCCTCTCCGTTGTCTTGCTTTTGCTAGCTAGCCTGCTAATGGTTAGCAGGGAGAGTTGTGACGTAGTTAGTGCCGTCGAGCGAAGCAGCTGCGGAAAGAGAAGAAAACTTCGAGGTAAGTTGAAAAATGCTGGACTAGCTTTCGCCAGCCCAGCAGTACGCAGGAAAATTTCTCTGTACGCTCAGAGTAGGGAGCAAGCTCACCGCAATCGAGCGATGTGACAACAGAGAAGTCCCACGAAGTTCAGGTTTTAAGCGAGGTGAAGGGCAAAAAGAGAATGATGTAAGGGCGTCAGCGGCTTAAGTACCCAGAGGGCGGGGCCTCTGGCACGACGCTGACGCTCCTGCCGTAAAGGCATGAATGTATTCCTTCAGGTAATCGCACAGGAGTGCAATTCCCATATTATATGTTGCACCGAGAGACATGACTGAAAGGGAACCTCAGCTCCTCTGACTTGTCGCCTGATTTAAACTGTGGAAAAGTCTTAATATGAAACTGACAAGCTGCTGGGAAATTAGAGTATTCTGCAGCAGCAAAAGTTAAACATTTGCAACATAAATCATCTAAATAAATAATAAAAGAAGGCAGTCAAGTCTTCCTGAAATTGAACTTACGCAAAATCATCAAAAAAGGCGTTCAATACAGAAACAACTGGACTTCATTTGTAACAGAAGATGTTTCGCTTCTCATCCAAGGAGCTTTCTCAATTCTCAATCTTCTTGGATGAGAAGCTAAACGTCTTCTGTTACAAATAAAGTCCAGTTGTTTCTGTATTGAACGCCTTTTTTGATTTTATCATGTCCTGGATGACTGAGAATCTTCATCAGCACACGCAAAATCATGTGAAATAAAATTATAATAATGTTATACAGTATATGAAAGTAAAATAAAATAAAATAAAGATCTGGTACTAAAACACCAAACACATACTTCAGATGTTTCTTATTTGTTGATTTTAACTTCAGTTTGTCCAGGCTTCATTTTAATAAAAACATCTTAAAATTGCTTAGAGTGGGAAGTTTTTACTCTTCCCATTATTTCTGACTCGATAGCACTGAAATGTTATCATTTACTTGATCTGACTACGGTAAATATTGTTTGCTGCATGGTGTGTGCTAGGTGAGTGGGGTCCTTCATGATGCAGTATTGTTTGTTGCATGGTGTGTGCTGGGTAAGTGGGGTCCTTCATAATAATAATAATAATAATAATAATAATGAATTCAATTTATAACGCACTTTTCATTAATGAAAATCTCAAAGTGCTACAAGGTGCAACAGAAATTAAATGTCAATAAAACAAGTAATAAAACAAGTAAAATCAATAACAGTATCAACTAAGATCAAAAGTAGAATCATGAGGAGGTAGAGTATGCTCGGTTGAAAAGAAAGGTCTTCAAGCCGCTCTTAAAGTCAACCACAGACTGTGGGGCTCTCAGACAGTCAGGAAGAGAGTTCCACAGGCGGGGGGCAGCCACACTGAAAGCCCGGTCTCCCATGGTCCTTAATTTGGTTCTCGGAATGTGAAGGAGATTACTGTTCTGTGACCGCAGCGACCGGGTGGATGAGTATGGAATAAGAATATCCTTCAGATAATCTGGTGAAGCTCCATGTAAGCATTGATGTGTAATGAGAGCAGTTTTGTACTGAATTCTGTAGGCGACAGGAAGCCAATGAAGGTTATGGAGAATGGGCGTAATATGTTCAAATTTACGAACTCTCAACAAGATCCTTGCTGCACTGTTTTGAATATATTGAAGTTTCTGAAGGTTTTTGCCAGGGATTCCAATAAACAGGGAGTTGCAGTAGTCGAGCCTGGAGGAGACAAAAGCATGGACGAGCTTCTCAGCATCGGAAAAAGTTAGGGATGGGCGAAGTCTGGAGATGTTTCGAAGATGGAAGAAGCAAGTTTTAAACAGAAGCTTAATGTGATTTTCAAATGTAAGATTGGAGTCCATTTTTATTCCAAGATTAGTAACAGAGGTGGAGAGGGGGATGTCTTGTCCAGAAAAGGAAAGTGTTGTTATAGGAGATGTTTGTACCTGGTGAGGGGTGCCAATCAGTATGGCCTCAGTCTTGGAGCAGTTTAATTGAAGAAAGTTCTGATTCATCCATGCCCTAATTGCCTCCAGGCAGGCAGAGAGGGCAGTGAGTGAAGATGGAGATGACAAGGTGGAAGATGAGGATGCTCCAGTCCTGATGTAAAGCTGTGTATCGTCGGCATAACAGTGAAAAGAAATGTTGAACTGATTAATAATTTGACCTAAAGGCAGCATGTAAAGGGAAAACAGCAGGGGCCCCAGAACCGACCCCTGAGGGACACCACAGGAGACACAGACTGTCTGGGACGTGGCGTTGCCAAGACTAACACATTCCAGCCTATTGGAGAGGAAAGATTTGAACCAGTCCAGGACGGTGTCGCAGAGACCGACCTCCACATGAAGACGGTGGAGGAGGATACTATGGTCCACAGTGTCGAAGGCTGCAGTGAGGTCAAGGAGGACAAGGATGGAGGGAGAGCCAGTGTCAGCAGCCAAGAGGACATCATTGGTAACTCTCAGCAATGCAGTCTCTGTACTGTGAGCTGCCCTGAATCCAGACTGGAACTTCTCATACAGGGAGTGTTGTTGTAGGTGGTCCTGCAGCTGAGCAGCAACAGCTTTTTCCAGCACTTTAGACAGAAAAGGGAGGTGTGAAATTGGGCGGTAATTAGAAAAAATGTCGGGATCCAAATTAGATTTTTTCAGAAGAGGCCTAATGATGGCAGTTTTTAGAGGCAGTGGAACATGACCAGATTGTAGAGACTGATTTATTATTTGAGTGATTAGTGGGCCTATTGCAGAGTGATTGGTTTTTATGAGAGACGAGGGGAAAGGATCCAGGGCGCAGGATGAAGGCTTCATTTTCTTGATGATGGCCTCCACCTCACTCTGAACAACTTCGTCAAAGCTGTTTAGGGTCCCAGAATGCAGACGGGTAGGTGGCACACTGAGAACAGGGAGGTTGTGGAGCTGAGATCTGATAGTGTCAACTTTGGTTTTAAAAGATGAAAGAAACAGGTCGCATTTTTGAGCAGAGTCCTCAAGAGTTTGTTTAATGGGATTAAGCAGACGAGTTATTGTGGAGAAGAGCTGTTTAGAGTTTCCAGGGCAGGTGTTGATGATGTTAGAATAATATTTGGAGCGTGCTTCTTTAAGAGAATAGGCGTACGCTTTCTGATGTTCTTTATATGCCTGCTTATGCACAGAGAGACCAGATGATTTTACACGTCTCTCAATAGCACGGCCAGTTGCCTTCATCTTGCGCAGCTCATCAGTGTACCAAGGGGCTGAACGCGAGAAAGACACCAGTCTTGTCTTCAAGGGGGCGTGTAGGTCCAGGAGCTCCCGAAGAGATTGGTTGTAGTAATCCACAGAGTCATCTGCAGAAGGATGATTGACAGCGGTCAGGGTGTGAAGATCAGCAGACAGAACATCAGGGGAAATGTTTTTAAGGTCACGGAACTGGATGGGTCGTTTTGGGTTTGAAGCAGGCGAAGATGAAGGCACTTCCAGGGAGATGACCCTGTGGTCTGAGACACCCAGGTCATATACAGATAAGTTATTGATGAGTACAGTGTCTGTAATCACCAAATCCAGAGTATGCCCCCTGCTGTGCGTAGGGGCGTCAACATGTTGAGTGAGATTAAGAGAGTCCAGAAGAGACTTAAAATCTGTTGCCAGAGGTGAAGAAGAATTGTCCACGTGGATATTTAAGTCGCCAAGAAAAATAGTCTTCACAGGGGAGGTGCAGAAAAAAGTGAGGAGGTCATGCATCTCTGAGTTAAATGAAACATGCGGTTTGGGAGGTCTATAAATTAATATAACATTCATCAGGAGTGGGGCTTTGAAGCTGAAAGCCAGACATTCAAAAGAAGAAAAGTCCTGAGAAGACAGATGAGACAATTTTAAATTACTGCGATAAATTACCGCCAGACCACCACCGCGGCCAGTGCTGCGGGCTCTCTGCAGATAACTGTATCCAGAGGGACACGCCTCATTCAGAGAACTGAACACATCTGGTTGATGCCAAGTCTCTGTAAGACACATGAGGTCCAAGTTCTTCTCCAGAATGTGATCATGAATTAAACATGACTTGTTGGATAGTGACTGCACATTGAAAAGTTCTAATTTAAAACCAGTTGGAATAGGAGCATGATGCAGTATTGTTTGTTGCATGGTGTGTGCTGGCAGCTTTGTTCTTATCCATTGCTTCCAGTGTGTGACAGTGAAGTAACTGGGTGACCCGTCTCAGAAAACATGCAGAATTGGTCTTATTGCTAAAGTGCAATCCTTAATGAGTTCTTCGAGTTTGCATTGATTTATAAGGAAAACCTTAATAAGCAAAGGGAGATGGTAAAATAAAAACTGTTGTCAATTTTAACCCTTTCAAGGCCCAAAACATTAATTTTACTGAATGAAATATGTTAAATATTTAACTGTTTGTCATTTAGTCTTTTCTTTAAATAACTGCTTTGACACAATAAGAGACTTTATAATTAAAACATTTGTTTTCCCAACATTTCTGCTTTTTTTCCTGGTGGAATCTGCAATACAGCTCATTTAGAAAAATGACTCAATAAGGAATCAATTTACTGATTTTAGTGTGTTTAAAAACCAACTCAAGTTTCTGTTTTGTTTTATTCTGCTGCAATATTAAATTTATGTTAAGCATTTTAAAACAATAATCCATTTTTTTTTTCATAAATACAGGTATTGTGCATTTTTACTTGAAAATGTGATGCTAATCAGAGACATTTCCCATCTTACTGTCCTCCAACTTTACTTATTCCTAAACTAATGTACCATGAACACACAGGCAAATCCGCTCATTCTCAATCAGTTCATCTGGACAGTTTCTTTTTAGTAGAAACGTTTCACCCTCACTCCAGAGGGCTTCGTCAGTCAGAGTAGTCCAAAGCAAACTGAAGCTACCCCACCAAGTAAACAACTTAAGTGGACCAACCAGTTTGCTGTAGCCAAGATGGTTTCTGGGGGCTTGTCCCTCGTCGACTCCTCCCAGGCAGGCAGACATGTCCAAAGTGGTTCAAGACAAGAAAGTTCATTCTCAATAGTCCAGGTATCAAATCCGCTCATTCTCAATCAGTTCATCTGGACAGTTTCTTTTTAGTAGAAACGTTTCACCCTCACTCCAGAGGGCTTCGTCAGTCAGAGTAGTCCAAAGCAAACTGAAGCTACCCCACCAAGTAAACAACTTAAGTGGACCAACCAGTTTGCTGTAGCCAAGATGGTTTCTGGGGGCTTGTCCCTCGTCGACTCCTCCCAGGCAGGCAGACATGTCCAAAGTGGTTCAAGACAAGAAAGTTCATTCTCAACACAGGCAAATGTTCCGTTGCCAAGACTAACACATTCCAGCCTATTGGAGAGGAAAGATTTGAACCAGTCCAGGACGGTGTCGCAGAGACCGACCTCCACATGAAGACGGTGGAGGAGGATACTATGGTCCACAGTGTCGAAGGCTGCAGTGAGGTCAAGGAGGACAAGGATGGAGGGAGAGCCAGTGTCAGCAGCCAAGAGGACATCATTGGTAACTCTCAGCAATGCAGTCTCTGTACTGTGAGCTGCCCTGAATCCAGACTGGAACTTCTCATACAGGGAGTGTTGTTGTAGGTGGTCCTGCAGCTGAGCAGCAACAGCTTTTTCCAGCACTTTAGACAGAAAAGGGAGGTGTGAAATTGGGCGGTAATTAGAAAAAATGTCGGGATCCAAATTAGATTTTTTCAGAAGAGGCCTAATGATGGCAGTTTTTAGAGGCAGTGGAACATGACCAGATTGTAGAGACTGATTTATTATTTGAGTGATTAGTGGGCCTATTGCAGAGTGATTGGTTTTTATGAGAGACGAGGGGAAAGGATCCAGGGCGCAGGATGAAGGCTTCATTTTCTTGATGATGGCCTCCACCTCACTCTGAACAACTTCGTCAAAGCTGTTTAGGGTCCCAGAATGCAGACGGGTAGGTGGCACACTGAGAACAGGGAGGTTGTGGAGCTGAGATCTGATAGTGTCAACTTTGGTTTTAAAAGATGAAAGAAACAGGTCGCATTTTTGAGCAGAGTCCTCAAGAGTTTGCTTAATGGGATTAAGCAGACGAGTTATTGTGGAGAAGAGCTGTTTAGAGTTTCCAGGGCAGGTGTTGATGATGTTAGAATAATATTTGGAGCGTGCTTCTTTAAGAGAATAGGCGTACGCTTTCTGATGTTCTTTATATGCCTGCTTATGCACAGACAGACCAGATGATTTTACACGTCTCTCAATAGCACGGCCAGTTGCCTTCATCTTGCGCAGCTCATCAGTGTACCAAGGGGCTGAACGCGAGAAAGACACCAGTCTTGTCTTCAAGGGGGCGTGTAGGTCCAGGAGCTCCCGAAGAGATTGGTTGTAGTAATCCACAGAGTCATCTGCAGAAGGATGATTGACAGCGGTCAGGGTGTGAAGATCAGCAGACAGAACATCAAGGGAAATGTTTTTAAGGTCACGGAACTGGATGGGTCGTTTTGGGTTTGAAGCAGGCGAAGATGAAGGCACTTCCAGGGAGATGACCCTGTGGTCTGAGACACCCAGGTCATATACAGATAAGTTATTGATGAGTACAGTGTCTGTAATCACCAAATCCAGAGTATGCCCCCTGCTGTGCGTAGGGGCGTCAACATGTTGAGTGAGATTAAGAGAGTCCAGAAGAGACTTAAAATCTGTTGCCAGAGGTGAAGAAGAATTGTCCACGTGGATATTTAAGTCGCCAAGAAAAATAGTCTTCACAGGGGAGGTGCAGAAAAAAGTGAGGAGGTCATGCATCTCTGAGTTAAATGAAACATGCGGTTTGGGAGGTCTATAAATTAATATAACATTCATCAGGAGTGGGGCTTTGAAGCTGAAAGCCAGACATTCAAAAGAAGAAAAGTCCTGAGAAGACAGATGAGACAATTTTAAATTACTGCGATAAATTACCGCCAGACCACCACCGCGGCCAGTGCTGCGGGCTCTCTGCAGATAACTGTATCCAGAGGGACACGCCTCATTCAGAGAACTGAACACATCTGGTTGATGCCAAGTCTCTGTAAGACACATGAGGTCCAAGTTCTTCTCCAGAATGTGATCATGAATTAAACATGACTTGTTGGATAGTGACTGCACATTGAAAAGTTCTAATTTAAAACCAGTTGGAATAGGAGCATGATGCAGTATTGTTTGTTGCATGGTGTGTGCTGGCAGCTTTGTTCTTATCCATTGCTTCCAGTGTGTGACAGTGAAGTAACTGGGTGACCCGTCTCAGAAAACATGCAGAATTGGTCTTATTGCTAAAGTGCAATCCTTAATGAGTTCTTCGAGTTTGCATTGATTTATAAGGAAAACCTTAATAAGCAAAGGGAGATGGTAAAATAAAAACTGTTGTCAATTTTAACCCTTTCAAGGCCCAAAACATTAATTTTACTGAATGAAATATGTTAAATATTTAACTGTTTGTCATTTAGTCTTTTCTTTAAATAACTGCTTTGACACAATAAGAGACTTTATAATTAAAACATTTGTTTTCCCAACATTTCTGCTTTTTTTCCTGGTGGAATCTGCAATACAGCTCATTTAGAAAAATGACTCAATAAGGAATCAATTTACTGATTTTAGTGTGTTTAAAAACCAACTCAAGTTTCTGTTTTGTTTTATTCTGCTGCAATATTAAATTTATGTTAAGCATTTTAAAACAATAATCCATTTTTTTTTCATAAATACAGGTATTGTGCATTTTTACTTGAAAATGTGATGCTAATCAGAGACATTTCCCATCTTACTGTCCTCCAACTTTACTTATTCCTAAACTAATGTACCATGAACACACAGGCAAATGTTCCGTAGCAATTTTTTAATGACTCATTCTGTCATACTTATAAATAGTGTTGTTTTCAGCTCCGTTTATAGAAACAGCTTCCAACCAATCAGATCGCTCGGTTGACTCATTGTTTTAGGAAAAGTGCACACACAACTTGTTTACCAGCTGAAAATACCATCAATGTATTATTTTTAAATAATTTGAATAAAATACATTTTTATTTTTATCTTCTCAATCACTTTAAAAAGGCAGTTATGAGTTACAATACATAAAAAACAACAATAGTATTAAATAGTTTCCTTATATTGTAAAACTTTTAATGTTTTGACTTCCATTGGAGAGCAGAATGCTTTAAATGGTAGTTCACGTCTTTAATGCTGTGGTAAGATGACATCATGTTAGGTATGGGGGACAGTGGGGGTTGCATAAAGCTCAAAGGATGTACCAACGGCTGGGTTGGTGAGCTTGATTTTTTTATAAATTCAACACGATTGTCTTTACGTGGCCCTTAAAGGACAACACCCACCGTGACAGTAACAATTCACCCTATTGGAGAATTACTGTAGTAGAATATGATTTCTATTTTCATTTTTGCATTTGGGCCAGGCAAGTGGAAAAAAAATAAAAATAGTTTATACAGTACGTCTTCCCCTCTACAAGCCAATGCAATGTAGCACATCATAACAGGAAATACTGTCTAGACTGTATAGACCAGGAGTGGGTAACATTTGTTTTCTAGAGGGCCAAGTACTGTATTTAAAGAAATCAAAGAGTCGCATAGACTACTGAAAAATACATTTTCTTTAAGAAAGATAACATGGAGGGGTTTTTCTTGCTGTAGCGTAGTTAGCATGCTTGATAAAATACGTTTCTCCAAAACAAAGACAAACTCTCTGTCAACTGGCTTTTGTGACAATTTGTTAGCGGGACTCTTTAATAGTCTAGTTATATATATATCTATATATAGATATATATAGATATATATAGATATAGATAGATAGATAGATAGATAGATAGATAGATAGATAGATAGATAGATAGATAGATAGATAGATAGATAGATAGATAGATAGATAGATAGATAGATGGATGGATGGATGGATGGATGGATGGATGGATGGATGGATGGATGGATGGATGGATGGATGGATGGATGGATAGGTAGGTAGGTAGGTAGGTAGGTAGGTAGGTAGGTAGGTAGATAGATAGATAGATAGATAGATAGATAGATAGATAGATAGATAGATAGATAGATAGATAGATAGATAGATAGATAGATAGATAGATAGATAGATAGATAGATAGATAGATAGATAGATAGATAGATAGATAGATAGATAGATAATAAACCATTTAAAAAATCCATCTACGTATCTTGATTTAAAATAAAATAAAATAATTATTTGAAATAAAATGTAATAAAAATTTTGGGTGTCATGTTAGATGATGAATTTATTTGGAAACCACAGATCTGCCTAGTAAAATCTAAAATAGCCAAAAGTGTTGCAGTTCTGAGAGGAATTAGTTTTGTCGTGGATTACAAATATTTGTTTATTCTGTATAACACACTCATTGTACCACATTTAGCACAATTGCGTGGAAGTTTGGGGGAATAGATACAAAACAAATTTACATTCATTATACGTCATACATAAAAAAATATATATATATATATATATATATATATATATATATATATATATATATATATATATATATATATATATATACAGGTAGTCCCCGACTTACGAGCGCTCTGACCTACGAGGTTCCGGACTTACGAGCTGGCGAATTTTTGGAAAAAACGCAAAAAATACCGAGTTTTTCTGTGTTTTTTCACCACAGTTCGTTAGCTAAACATGTGGACACACGTTTCCGATCATTTTTATGCACTCGTAAGCAGTTTTTCGATGAAAAACGAGTGTTTGTAGTCGCGCTAGCAAAACCGTTCCAACTTACGAGCGAAATTCCGGACTTACGAGACACGTGGCGGCCGTTCCAAGTTACGAATTTTCGCTTTACGAGCGCCTCGGAGGAACGGAACTCGCTCGTAAGTCGGGGACTGCCTGTATATATATATATAATATCACGTTTACAGCACCAAGTTGGTATCTGTGGTACTGCACTGAGCTGGTTTAGGTCCTATCTGGCAGACAGAACCATGTCTGTGAACATAGCTGGTTCTGAATCCTCCACTGCTCCTCTGTGTTTTGGGGTTCCACAGGGCTCCATTTTAGGTCCCCTGCTTTTCTCCCTTTACCTACTTCCATTAGGATCAATCCTCAGAAAGCATGGGATCTTTTTTCATTGTTACGCCGATGATAGTCAGATCTATATGCCACTAAAAAAGAAAGATGCCTCCTCAATCAGGCCACTTCTGTTGTGTCTTGAAGACATCAAAGCGTGGATGTCTTTAAACTTTTTAAATTTTAATGAAAAGAAAACAGAGGTGATGGTGTTTGGTCCTAGTGCCAGTGGCTCTTGTGAACCTTGCCCTGTTGATCTGGGCCCTCTGGCACCACATGTAAAGAAAACAGTTTCTAACTTGGGTTTTAAAATGGACAGTGATTTTAAATTAGATTCCCAGATTGGAGCGGTGGTCAAGACCAGTTTTTATCACCTCAGACAGCTGGCTAAGGTAAAGTCCATCCTTACACAGCAGCAGCTGGAAACAGTAATCCATGCCTTCATCACCTCTCGGCTGGATTACTGTAACGCTCTTTACCTTGGAGTCAGCCAGTCCTCCCTCAGACGTCTCCAGTTGGTCCAGAACGCTGCTGCTCGCCTTCTAACTGGAGTTCATAAGAGGGAGCACATCACCCCCACTCTGGCTTCACTCCACTGGCTGCCTGTTCATTTTAGAGTTCATTTTAAGATTCTTTTATTTGTTTTTAAAAGTTTAAATGGTCTTGCTCCATCCTACCTCTCTGAGCTGCTTCACCCATACTCTCCTGCTCGGTGCCTCAGATCAGCTGATCAGCTGCTTCTGGAGGTGCCGAGGTCCAAACGGAGGCTCAGAGGGGACAGAGCTTTTTCTGTTGCTGCTCCAAAACTGTGGAACGATCTCCCTCTTCCCGTCAGACAAGCTCCTTCACTGTCCAGTTTTAAAACTCTTCTAAAAACACATTTTTACTCACTGGCTTTTAGCACAGACTGATTTTGTTCTGCACTGTTTTTATTGTTTTTATTGATCTTAATGTTTTAACAACTGTTTTATTTTTATGTGTTTAAATGTTCTTGATTTTATGTACAGCACTTTGTTGCAGCTGTGGTTGTTTTAAAGGGCTCTATAAATAAAGTATTATTATTATTATTATTATTATATATACATATACATATATATACATATATATATATATATATACATATATATATATATATATATATATATATACATATACATATATATATACATATATATACATATACATATAT
>JBBPBX010000458.1:31373-42235 GCA_038048925.1 Garcialebias charrua | reverse complement strand
ATATATATATATCCGAATACTACATAAAGTGGGATATTGGGATCACACAAAACAGTTATTTTTTAAATCAAATATACTGAAATTTTGGGACCTTGTAACATTTAAAACTGTACAATTCAAGTTTAATGTCCAAAATCATCAACTTCCACCGAATACTGTATACAGAAAATGTTTTGTGACATAGAGGGGGGTTATAATTTAAGAGGTGAAGGACATTCTAAAAAACAATGTATTAGAACAACCAGAATTTCCCTTATCAGTCAGGTCTCTCGGTGCAACACTATTGCTATGGGAATTGCACCCCGCGCGATTACCTGAAGGAATACATTCCCGCCTTTACGTCAGGGGGCGTCAGCGTCACACCAGAGACCCCGCCCTCTGGGTACTTAAGACGCAGACGCCCATCCTACTTTCTCTTTTTGCCCTTCACCTCGCTTAAACCTGAACTTCGTGGGACTTCTCTGTTGTTACATCGCTCGACCAGAGGTGAGCTTGCTCCCTATGCTGAGCGTACAGAGAAATTTCCTGCGTATTGCTGGGCTGGCGAAAGCTAGTCCGGCACTTTTTTCCTTAACCCCAACGTTTTCTTCTCTTCTCTCCGCAGACTGCTTCGCTCGACGGCGCTAACTGCGTCACATCGCTACCCTGCTAAAGTCGTAGCAGGCTAGCCAGCGAAAGCGACGCAACGGAGGAGACGTCTCGGACAAGGATTTTAAGAAAACTTGCTTGTTTTCTCTCGGACATGGCTCCCGAGAAAAGAAAGCGAAAGCCAAGATTTACGAAAAAGGCTAGCAGGGCTGCGAGCCCCAGCTCGCGCGCCTGCCCCAACGGCTGCGGTTTTTCCCTTTCGGCGACAGACACCCACGAGGCCTGTCCTGTCTGCCTGGGGATGCTGCACACGAAAATGGCGTTGGACGCACCCGACTCTTGCCCACACTGCAGCCAGATGCTGGAGGCGGTGAGGAGACATCGAGTAGACTTCGTGGCCAAAGCCATGGGCGCAGCTGCAGCGCCAACAGACCCAGGCCTCACAGAGGCTCTCACTCCCACGCTGGAGCTCGAGAGCATGGATTTGGAAGACAGTACTCGGGTCGAATGGGGCGACAGCCCGGGCGTGGCAGCTCCCATCGGGGACTCCACAGCCAAATTTGACACTTGAGGCATGATGAACGCGGATGAGATCTCGCTAACAGCCTCAGGTAAAATTTCTGGTGATGAAGCCGACAACGAGCACGAAAGAGAGAACCGCTCACAGAACCTGGCGCCAGTGCTGCCGGAGACCGACACCTCGATCCCCGTTCTGTTTGACTTGTGCCGCAGAGCGGCGGAAGCACTGCTGATCCCTTGGCCAGAACCTCCACCTCGTCAACAGGTCACGAGGTTGGCAGGGAATTATTTTTATGCCAAACAACAATCCACAACAAGGCACAGGATGCCCATCTTCTCGGATTTCCTCACAGAGCTGACTCGCACCTGGGCTGAACCCAGAGTTTCCATGCTGCTCCCACTCTCACAGTTCTTAGACGTGGCTGGAATGGAGGCAGCAGGAATAGCCAACGTGCCACAAATGGAGGACACGCTTGCATCTCACCTAGCCCCCAGATCTTATGGAACAAAACCAACTTTGCCCAGTAAAGCCTGTCGAGCCTCAGCTGTACAGCTCGAAAAGTGTTACAGAGCTCAGGACCTCGTGGCACGCGCGATGAATGCATCCGCCATGATGCAGGCGTACCTGGCAGAAAAGCTGCAGGAGCTCCAGGTGACGACAGACAAGCAAGCTGCCACTGAGGTGCTAGAAGAAGCCCGCAGGGCCACGGACTTTGTGCTCCGCATGATGGGGACAGCTGCCATTGCACAAGGCAGATATATGGCTGAGGTGGTCATTGCCCAACGTCATCTGTGGATGACTCTGACAGACCTCCTGGAGGGTCAGCAGGTCCATTTTCTGCACCACTCGATAGAGCCGACGGGACTCTTCAGGAGAGCCCTGGACCGGATTCAGACCAGGCTGGAACAGAGGCGTAAACAGGCTGAGGCCCTCCGGGAGGGCATGCCGAGGAGAGCTTTTGCCCCCCACACCCCCAGGGAGACAACCGGGAGCAGACCCATGCAGCCGCGACACCGTTCAGCCACACGTCACCCTCCGCAGAAGAGGCCGGCGTACGAGGGGGAACACCGGCAGAGGCCCCCACCGGGCCCACCTCAGGCTGGTCAGTCTTGGAGTAGGAACAGGTTTGTGCCCCGCCAGGCGGTCCAACAGAGGACCTCTTCAGCGAATCGTGAGGCAAGACAGAAGCGAGCCTGACAAAACAGGCCCTCTGCTCAGTTCTGTTGGCTCGTCCACCCAAGTGGTACGGGAGCCAAAGTTTACATGCCCAGGCTTTATTTGTAAAAGAATACAAAAAGCTGGTGACTTTACTGTATGCACAAAACATGAATGTTCTGATGTATGTGAAATAAAGTCAAAAGGTTGTTGCACAAAACACAAAATAAAAATTCAAAGAACAGTTTTGCCCTGTTTTTTGACTAAAAACAAAACAAAAAAAACAAACAACAACAACACAGCTCCCCTCTGATCACAATTGCTATGAAGGGTGGGGGCTGCCACCCCCCCTCCCTCGCGGTTCACAGGGTGCTAGATCAGAACAATAAACCCCAGCAGGTCGCCACAGGGCTGTCTGCAACACAGACCCCGAGGCGTCTGCGAACAGGTAAACCGGCTCTCATGAGGCCGGGTGAGGGGGCTCACACATTTAAACCCCTGTACCTCAGAGGGCCGACAATACACAAATTCCCCAAGCCTGCAACACGTCCGCATGCCCGGAGGGCGTGCCGACAGAACATGGTGGCCATAACAACGCACCGTCATGGCCCCCAGACGCATTTCTGCGGGTGACAGCACTGAGCCACGGGGGGGGAGGGGGCTACAACAGAAGCCTGCAGACCCGGGCCAGACTCACATGCTGACAAAGGGGACAACAATAATGTTGCAGGAGTTGTAAATAAATGTTGTTACAAAACAGAAAATGCACCTGGGCCGAATCAGATACTTCTTCCTCATGCCCGAGAAAGCCTGGATCTAATGAAATTACCCAGGTTTATAGGTGCTGAGCAGAAAAAGAATATTTGTGCAGTTTTAAGCACTGGCTTTTCATCTTGTAAAAACAACAGGCCGTGCACGACCAGTGAACCTGCAATGTGTGACCAAGCTCAACGCACTAGCCCAGCTGTGCTTTTAAATAACATCCCCTCGTCGGGGGTAGTCAGCTCAGTCATAATATTGCAAAAATGAGCCCAGATTCCCGTATTTCTGGGCGTATGGGTCACCACCACCTTGGTCAAAACACGCCCTTAGGGAAAACATGCCTGACACAGCTTCCTGGAGTCAAACCCAGCTCCAGAGCAATAGTGGAGCTGGAGGCTTGTGAACCAGACCCAGCCACGGAGCGGCCTGGAATCCGGAGGTCTGTTCGCATACAAAACCTGCACTCCCTACGTGCCGTACCTCTCACTAAACGGAGAAAAAGCAGACGTTCTTGCCCACGGTTGTCCAGCAGAGGCAATGCATTGCACCTCTCCCCCAGCTCCCCCAGTTCGGGTGGTGCGGGAACACACTTACAGGAAGGTCCCCTCCCTAATATTGTTGGCCCCCAAGGGGCCACAGGGCGCATGGCCCTTGGAGATGTACTTAATTCTGGAAAATGGACAACTGCTCCTCTTCAGAGGCCTGCTGCCTCGACTACAAGAACAGCCTCGCTACTTACGCCCAGGACTGTGGCAAATTTCAGCTTGGTTGCTGAAAGGAACAAACTGATGGCCTCAGGCCTCCCCAGCAACGTGGTAAACACAATACAGGGAGCAAGAGCAATGTCAACACAGACTCTCTAGGCTCGTAAATGGGGTGTTTTTGAAGCTTGGTGCATGGGAAGGAACATTGGGCCTCATGCATGAACTGTTCGTACTTACAGATTTGTTCTTAAACTGTGCGTACGAGTGATTTAGGAGCATTTGTGGCATTCAACAATGTTTTCGTATCCTAGGATTTTTTTCAGATACGAACAAAATTTACGTGTGGTCCGGACTTGTCGTATATTTTACGAGCAGTCGGTCTGCTGTAATCCAGACGGCATTTCTCCACTAATAACTTCATATTTCGTTATTTAGAAAATATTTAGAGTTCAAAAAAGTCACGCACCACAATTGTTTTTGACAATAGGTTCTGTTTGAAGTCGAATTATAATTTTAAGTTTAATTTGTCTGGTGTGTCGCGCAGGCTTCAGTGAGTCGTGCGCTCCCCCTTATCAAAGCCGCTCCTCATATTAACACCCAGGTACATAAAATTCCCGTACACTGCCGCAGAACAAGTACAAATTAAGACTGATTTTCATATTGCTGGACTGCCAAACACCATCGAGAAGACTGTACACACATACGGATCAAAGCACCTTCACCTGACGCATTCCCATTCGAAAGCAATACCACTCCATAACTAAGGTTTTCCAAGATGGCGCCCATAAGCATGGCTGCGTATCCGCCTCTCCTGTGGGTGTTTGGAATTTTTGTGTTTTGTTCGTTCTTCATTGGAGACATAACTACACTGTTGGTTTATGATCGGAAGCAGCTTCTGGATTTACGTTTTGCTGCCGTGGATGTCGCTGATTCGGGCCAGTATGAGCGTACCTCGGGGAGACCCCCTCTGCCCCCGTTGCTCGGAGACGAGTTGCCCGTTTACCTCCGCTGCTCTTCGCACCAGCCTGCACGGAGAAATCGATCGACTCGGAGGAAGAAACGCGGTTCTCGAGCTGGCCGGCTGGTGAAGCTCAGAGCCCGGCGTTCTGCCTCGCTGTCTTCAGCTGATGGTCTCGATTCTCATCGCCAGTCTCCCGCGTGCACGGACCAGGAAAACGACGGGGATCTGCGGCCGGAGCAGCTCTCTGTGGGCAGCGAGCCGCGGACGCGCGCTCCCCCACCAGCGGCTAGCTCATCAGTTGCTAGCAGCTCATCAGCGGCTAGCTCGGATATCATCAAATTCTGTGTTGTCAACGCCCGATCTGTTTGCAACAAAACGTTCATCCTCAGGGATTACTTTGAAGATCACGACTTGGACTTTTTCTGCATCACAGAGTCGTGGATGTCGTCGGGTGAGTCCAGCGCGCTGACGGAAATAATACCACCAAACTGTTTGTTTTTTAACGACCCGCGACCATCAGGTCGTGGTGGTGGATTATTAACAATATTCAAATCAACTTTTGACTGTAAACAACTGTCCATTCCAGTCTCCTGCTCTAGCTTTGAGCTGACTGTGTTTGAACTAGGCCATTCACCTGTAACTTTGTGTGCTCTTGTCTACCGGCCGCCTCGCTCCAAGAACTTCATCAGCGAGTTTTCTGATTTCTTGGCTGAAATTACAGCTAAATATTCTCGGGTCGTCATTTCAGGCGACTTCAACTTGCACGTGTGTTGTCCTGAGAAGCCCATGGTTAAGGACTTTCTAGATTTATTGGACTCATTTAATTTAACTCAACACGTGAACTCTTCCACACAGCAGCGTGGACATTTGTTGGACCTTGTTTTAACATGTGATGTGACCGTTTCAAACCTTGAAATAGGAGACAATGTATTCTCAGATCATAGGCCAGTGAATTTTCAGTTCACCATCCCCCATGTAACTCCTAAAACATGCATTCCTGCACGTAAAGGCAGGAATGTTAACCATTTAACTGCCGCACGTTTCACTGAGGTTTACAACAATGACATGTTAATTCAGCCCCCATTGTTCCTCTCCAGCACTGAGGAGCTGACAAACCAGTTTGACTCTGTTTGTTTAACACTAGAAGTCCCAGAGAAGGGTCATTCAACATTTATACCTTTGGAACCCAGAGACGGGTCGAGTGACCCAAAGGATTTTAGCTAACATCCTATAATGAGCTGTTAACAGGCGCTTTTGTTTTGTAAATAAGGCCATTACTGGCGCACCACAGGAGGGGGCACACTAATTTGACTAAGGCTGCGCTTTTTTGCGCAAGTGAACTTGGCTTCTAAATCCCCCGGTCCCTTTCAGTGGGCTACATATGTTGGTCCGTCACTTGACCTCAGGTCATGTGACCTATGTTGGTCCGTCAGTTGACTTCATGTTGTGTGACCTGTGCTGGTCCGTCACTTGACCTTAGGTCATGTGACCTGTGTTGGTCCGTCACTTGACCTCAGGTCATGTGACCTGTGTTGGTCCGTCAGTTCACCTCAGGTCATGTGACCTGTGTCAGTCCGTCAGTTGACCTCAGGTCATATGACCTGTGTCGGTCCCTCAGTTGACCTCATGTCATGTGACCTGTGTTGGTCCGTCAGTTGACTTCATGTTGTGTGACCTGTGCTGGTCCGTCACTTGACCTCAGGTCATGTGACCTGTGTCGGTACGTCAGTTGACCTCATGCCGTGTGACCTGTGTCGGTACGTCAGTTGACCTCATGCCGTGTGACCTGTGTCGGTCCGTCAGTTGAACTCATGTCGAGTGACCAGTGTCATTCCATCAGTTGACTTCATGTTGTGTGACCTATGTCGGTCCGTCAGTTGACCTCAGGTCAAGTGACCCGTGTTGGTCCGTCAGTTGACCTCATGTCGTGTGACCAGTGTCGGTCCGTCAGTTGACCTCATGCCGTGTGACCTATGTCTGTCCGTCACTTGACCTCAGGTCATGTGACCTGTGTCGGTCAGTCAGTTGACCTCAGGTCATGTGACCTGTGTCGGTCCGTCAGTTGACCTCAGGTCATGTGACCTGTGTCGGTACGTCAGTTGACCTCATGCCATGTGACCTGTGTCGGTCAGTCAGTTGACCTCAGGTCATGTGACCTGTGTCGGTCCATCAGTTGACCTCAGGTCATGTGACCTGTGTCGGTACGTCAGTTGACCTCAGGTCATATGACCTGTGTCGGTCCCTCAGTTGACCTCATGTCATGTGACCTGTGTTGGTCCGTCAGTTGACTTCATGTTGTGTGACCTGTGCTGGTCCGTCACTTGACCTTAGGTCATGTGACCTGTGTTGGTCCGTCACTTGACCTCAGGTCATGTGACCTGTGTCAGTCCGTCACTTCACCTCAGGTCATGTGACCTGTGTCAGTCCGTCAGTTGACCTCAGGTCATATGACCTGTGTCGGTCCCTCAGTTGACCTCATGTCATGTGACCTGTGTTGGTCCGTCAGTTGACTTCATGTTGTGTGACCTGTGCTGGTCCGTCACTTGACCTCAGGTCATGTGACCTGTGTCGGTACGTCAGTTGACCTCATGCCGTGTGACCTGTGTCGGTACGTCAGTTGACCTCATGCCGTGTGACCTGTGTCGGTCCGTCAGTTGAACTCATGTCGAGTGACCAGTGTCATTCCATCAGTTGACTTCATGTTGTGTGACCTATGTCGGTCCGTCAGTTGACCTCAGGTCAAGTGACCCGTGTTGGTCCGTCAGTTGACCTCATGTCGTGTGACCAGTGTCGGTCCGTCAGTTGACCTCATGCCGTGTGACCTATGTCTGTCCGTCACTTGACCTCAGGTCATGTGACCTGTGTCGGTCAGTCAGTTGACCTCAGGTCATGTGACCTGTGTCGGTCCGTCAGTTGACCTCAGGTCATGTGACCTGTGTCGGTACGTCAGTTGACCTCATGCCATGTGACCTGTGTCGGTCAGTCAGTTGACCTCAGGTCATGTGACCTGTGTCGGTCCATCAGTTGACCTCAGGTCATGTGACCTGTGTCGGTACGTCAGTTGACCTCAGGTCATATGACCTGTGTCGGTCCGTCAGTTGACCTCATGTCATGTGACCTGTGTTGGTCCGTCAGTTGACTTCATGTTGTGTGACCTGTGCTGGTCCGTCACTTGACCTTAGGTCATGTGACCTGTGTTGGTCCGTCAGTTCACCTCAGGTCATGTGACCTGTGTCAGTCCGTCACTTGACCTCAGGTCATGTGACCTGTGTCGGTCAGTCAGTTGACCTCAGGTCATGTGACCTGTGTCGGTCCATCAGTTGACCTCAGGTCATGTGACCTGTGTTGGTCCGTCACTTGACCTTAGGTCATGTGACCTGTGTTGGTCCGTCACTTGACCTCAGGTCATGTGACCTGTGTCGGTCAGTCAGTTGACCTTAGGTCATGTGACCTGTGTCGGTCCATCAGTTGACCTCAGGTCATGTGACCTGTGTCGGTACGTTAGTTGACCTCATGCCGTGTGACCTGTGTCGGTCCAGTCAGTTGACCTCAGGTCATGTGACCTGTGTCGGTCCGTCAGTTGACCTCAGGTCATGTGACCTGTGTCGGTACGTCAGTTGACCTCATGCCGTGTGACCTGTGTCGGTCCGTCAGTTGAACTCATGTCGAGTGACCAGTGTCGTTCCATCAGTTGACTTCATGTTGTGTGACCTATGTCGGTCCGTCAGTTGACCTCAGGTCAAGTGACCCGTGTTGGTCCGTCAGTTGACCTCATGTCGTGTGACCAGTGTCGGTCCGTCAGTTGACCTCATGCCGTGTGACCTGTGTCTGTCCGTCACTTGACCTCAGGTCATGTGACCTGTGTCGGTCAGTCAGTTGACCTCAGGTCATGTGACCTGTGTCGGTCCGTCAGTTGACCTCAGGTCATGTGACCTGTGTCGGTACGTCAGTTGACCTCATGCCGTGTGACCTGTGTCGATCCGTCAGTTGACCTCATGTCGAGTGACCAGTGTCGTTCCATCAGTTGACTTCATGTCATGTGACCTATGTCGGTCCGTCAGTTGACCTCAGGTCATGTGACCTGTGTCGGTCAGTCAGTTGACCTCAGGTCATGTGACCTGTGTCGGTCCGTCAGTTGACCTCAGGTCATGTGACCTGTGTCGGTCCGTCAGTTGACTTCATGTCATGTGACCTGTGTCGTTGTGTCAGTTGACCTCAGGTCATGTGACCTATGTTGGTACGTCAGTTGACCTCATGCCGTGTGACCTGTGTCGGTCCGTCAGTTGACTTCATGTCGTGTGACCTATGTCATTTTGTCAGTTGACCTCAGGTCATGTGACCTGTGTTGGTCCGTCACTTGACTTCATGTTGTGTGACCTGTGCTTGTCTGTCACTTGACCTTAGGTCATGTGACCTGTGTCGGTCCGTCAGTTGACCTCAGGTCATGTGACCTATGTCGGTACGTCAGTTGACCTCATGCCGTGTGACCTGTGTCGGTCCGTCTGTTGACCTCATGTCGAGTGACCAGTGTCGGTCCGTCAGTTGACTTCATGTCATGTGACCTGTGTCTGTCCGTCAGGTGACAGACAACAATAGGTCAAGCATGTTTTAGAACACAGCAATGGGCCACCTGCATGTGCCGGCACGCACCGTATATACATGCGCCAAGGACAAGGAGAGAGACAGTACTTGTAAGCAAAATAATTTATTTGACAGAACATCAAAGTTACAGGATAGTCAGCACAGCAGAATGAGACAATTTTATGCATAAAACTGTTCTGGAGCAGACAAAGCTTTCCGTTCAGTGGATGTCCCAAAATGTTCAACTGTGAGATAACTTCAGGGTCTGTTATGTGTGAATTCAGGTCAGGGCCTCTCTTCTGACTAAGGGGGGAAGTGCAAGCAGAGTCTTACTTACCTGGTGGAAACATTGGAATGCAGTTTGTGCAGTCTGGTGTGGTGGGGGTGTCTGAGTTGTGTGCACGCATATTTATAACAAAAGGCAGTTAATGGCCCACTAATGTGGACCCATTAATGGTTGGTTTGGACTAAGGGTCTTTTGACCCTCTTTCAGGACTTCTGGGGGGAGGTCGAAAATCCTGGGACTTCTAGTGTTAAAGGCTTTGGATCAAGTGGCGCCTATTAAAACGAGAAGACCAAAACTCAGGGCCGAACCGTGGCTGAACGACACGACCAGAGCTGCCAGGCAGCAATGCCGAAAGGTGGAGAGGAAGTGGAAAAAAGACAGTCTGCAGGTCTCTTTTCAGATGGTAAAAGAGAGCTGGCGCCGATATCAGAAAGCAGTGAAAACTGCTAAATCACAATACTTCTCTGATATCATTGCTGCAAACTCTCGTAACCCTCGAGTTCTGTTCTCCACCCTAAACTCTGTTCTCCACCTCACTGAACAATCACCCATGGAAGCCTCGACTGAGCTGTGCGAGAACTTCCAACATTTCTTTTTAGATAAAATCGCAACCACCAGGGCTCTCATTTCTCCTCCATCTCACGATCCATCCATCCCACCTCAATCTGTTGCTGTGTTTGAACATTTTGAACCAGTCTCTCTGTCCTCTCTAGAGCAGGTCATGTGCAGCCTGAAACCATCTGGCTCCCCCTTCGATGTGGTCCCCCCTCGGCTTCTAAAGGAGGTTTTTCACACTCTAGGTCCCTCCATTCTCTCGATTGTAAATAGCAGTCTATCCTCGGGTGTGGTGCCAAAATCATTAAAACATGCTGCTGTTCAACCCCTCCTGAAAAAACCAAACCTCGACCCGTCAGTATTATCCAATTTCAGGCCTGTCTCCAGACTCCCATTTGTTTCTAAACTTCTAGAGAAAATAGTTGAGTCCCAACTAAAGTGCTTCCTGGAGGATCACGCTATCCCCGAGCTATTCCAGTCTGGCTTCAAATCCCTCCACAGCACTGAGACTGCCCTACTGAAGGTTTTTAACGACATCTTTCTATCCACAGATACTGGTGACTCTGTGCTGCTTGTCCTATTGGACCTCACATCCGCTTTTGACACCATCGACCATGAGATCCTCATTGCTAGGTTGGAGCAGTGGGTGGGCATCTCAGGATCAGCCCTAAACTGGTTCAGATCCTACCTCTCTGACAGGTCTTTTTGTGTGTCCATCAATGATTTTACTTCTGCAGTGGCGGCTCTTAA
>JBBPBX010000458.1:0-10471 GCA_038048925.1 Garcialebias charrua | reverse complement strand
AAAGGTGGGCGCCAGACCGCTAGGGAGCGCTAAAGCGCTAATCCGCTTATAGCGGACCTAAACAATTTGTCAGCGTTACAGCGGATTGACTAACTTTTATAATTCATAAGCGGATTTGTGCTATTTTTATTTAAAATGCAGTACCACTAATAACTAATTATCTATCAGTAAAAACGAAAAAACTTATTTAGGGGCTCTTAAACTGCTAACAGACCATATCCTGTCAGCGCCGGATGTAGTCCGTGAGCAGTCGTCCGGTTGGTTGATTTAAGAGCGGGGCCCGCCCTAAGGAGCCCTATTGGCTATTACCTGTCATGTGACAAGACATGATTGGTCAAGTTAGCAGCCACTCAGCAGCCAGTGTGTTTCTCTGCAGCCTTATTGCTTGTTTCGAAGAGTGAGTCAGACGAAGAGTTTTAACATGGATGGTGAACAACTTATTATGGAAGTTTCTCAGCGGCCTGTGGATGAACCACGTGTGGAAGAAGGATCTTCATCGGCTGTGGCTGAGGAAGTCCCCAAAGAGAGTGTAGAGTCTCACTAGTGGGGTCAGTGTACCATTCGTTCAATTGCTTTTCATTGAGAATCAAAAATCAAAAAATGAAGAAACGACTTGTCATTTTATTATTCATTTTTAAGTGTGATTCAACAAATACAATACATCATGGTTTTCTACATTTTTTTAATCAAAAATCAAACTTTGGAAAACTGTCCTGCCGACTTATTTGATTTTTGTTTTCTATCAAATGTGTCAAACTAGTACAGCTGTTTTACAGATACACAACAATAGTCCAAATGGATTTTCTAAAGTCAGTGAGTGGCTCTGACTGTCTGGTTTGTCTGTGTTTATTACCTGTAAACTTCCTCAAAGATCATCAGTTTTTTTTTTTTATTGGTATGGTGGCATTTGAAACAGTTTTGTTGCTGTACCCATCCACAGCCAAAACATGGGTCACACCGAACATGCCAAGCTTCTCATTCTGATCCAGGTGTAGTTTAGGACCCATACAACTCAGTATGATAAGGGGCAGGATTTAGATTCTGAGCACCCTTAATAAAGAAAAAAAAATATTGATTATTCCTTTTTTAAACGTTTTTTTTTTATTTTATTTTTATTAATCCTAACCTGTGAGGACTAAGGACGATACGGTGGTGCAAAAATCTATTAATTTAAAGGGGACCACCTATTCAAAATTCACTTTTTAATGTTTTTTCTACTCATCTTTGGGTATTTACTTCATAAAAAAAAGTCCTAAGGCCAAAAAATGCACCCAGTGGTTTATTTACTCTAAGTAGATTTATTTATCTTTGATAATTACACTTTGTTTCCCACTTCCTGCGGTTTGTGACATCACAAACCGCAACCAACCGCAGCCAACCACCTCAAACCTGAGTCCAGCCCCTCACCTAGCAACCCCTGGTGATGCTCCACCCACTTCTGTATTAAACACATGACTGTTGTTTTTCATGATTTCATCTCATCTTTTGTTTATATGTTCTTAATTTCATGTGTACAGCACTTTGTTGCAGCTGTGTTTTTTTAAATGGCTTTATAAATAAAGTATAATTGTTATTTTTATGTTTTAGTTCAATTTTTAGTGTATTTGCGATCGCTCCCAATGCGCAGCCGGCAAAAATTAAACGAGCGGACCCCCGGCGTAGGGACCGGTTGCGACGGGACCCTCTTCTGGCGCGATGGAGCGGAGCTTCAACTGTACAGCCTCATTTCAGCCTCGCAGCAGGCTCGCAGCAGTGAGGACCTTCTCCTTACGGATTAATTTACGGGAGACACTTGGTGAACTTTGTGTGTGTCTTGACTGGAACAGCGATAACTCCCAAAATCTCCGCGTGCAACGAGCGGAGCTGGCGAAAACCGGAAGAGGAACAAGCTAACATTAGCATCGGATTCGGGTGGTCTAATGCTAAAAGGAGCAGCAAATTGCGGCGCGCTCAGACGGGTTTCGGTAAGTTATCTTAAGCTAACACTAACAGTAAGTCAAATGAGTAATAAAAAAAGAGCTAATTTTAAAACAACAACACATTACAGATACTGGCTGTTACAGAGGGCGTAAACAGATCTTTGAAGGGCGTGGACTTCAAGAAACCGGTCGTTCAAAACGAAAGTTAAAAATGGCAGAATTAAAAAGGGTATAATTAATTATCTAAGAATTATTTTGTGTATTAAAATGAATTAATGTTGTCAAGATAGCACACAGACATAACATAAAATTTTTAAATACCTATATGTGGTCTCCTTTAATATTTTTTTTTAAATAAATCTTTCAAAAATATACGAGTGATGGGAAGCCTACGTTGTATATACAGTGAAGTAGGCTATTGTAAAGTAAGTATACACTCAGTGCTCACTTGTCTAGCAGTGTCTGAGAATGAGCGGTGGACTACGCCATTGCGTCAGGTTGCCATGGTAACGGTAAACAGACCACAGCAGTGCACTAGTTGGCAGTCTAGGGACTTCCGGCAAGATGGCGGAGAGAGCGGCTGCGCTGTGAAGAGCTCTGGGTAGCAAGCTCGAAAAACATGTAGTTTGATAACTCATGAGCCCTGACTTGGAAAAAGAAAAGAAAACGGAGTTCAACCTTGAAAAGATTAAAATAAAAGAAGTCCAGTGAAGACGCGAGAAGAACAGCAGGCGAGAAAAAAACGACGACGATGGCTAGCAACAGACCTAGCAACAAAGCTAACAAGGCCCTGCTAGCACACGACTACCACTCACAAGATATGGATACCGATGCCAAAGGGAAAAAAAAATCCCTTATCATCACCAGGCAAGCCCCCAATATCACACAAAAAATCTAAGGGAGAAGAGGAGGTTAGTTCAAATGCATCCAATGACAAGATTTTAGAAGCAGTTGAAAACCTACAGAAAATGATGCTAACCTTCGTGAAGAAATGAAACAGATTACGCTCTCCATTGCTAATATTACTAAAACGGTGGAGTTTAACAGCGCCGAAATCCAAGTTTGTAAAAAGAAAAGTGGAAATGTGGAAAAAGAGATAATACAGCTCAAAACTACAATCACTGAGCTGACGAAGAAAGTCCAAGATAATGACAGAAAAGCAGCAGAGTCAGAGCGCTATATAAGAAGATGGAATCTGCGCATTAGCGGCTTAAAAGAGGAAAAAGATGAAGACAACAGGCAGAAAGTCGCGGATCTCTTCACGCAGATTATGCCCCATTGGAAAGAGAAGATGGACAGGATTCTCAACACTACATACCGCATTGGCCCAAACAACACCAATCGCCCACGACAGATTATTGTGCGGTTCACAGGTCGAGTCTTCAGAGATGAACTTTGGCGATCCACTAAACAACACCCCACCTGCAGAGAGCTCAAAATCCGATTCGCTGAGGACCTCACCAAAGAAGACCGGGATGCACGACTGGCTGTCCTGCCAAAAGTGGAGCAAGCACGGAAAGCTGGGATAAAGGCAGTGTTTAGAGGCCCGTACGCCTTCATCAATGGACAACGAGTTACTCCTTAGCTATGTATAACAGATTTACATGACATTTTCAAGTTCAGGTAATTTTGTTAAAAAGAGTTTTGCTACCTACAGTTCAGGTTATTCTCAGGTAAAAACCACTCAAGTTCTGTCTTAGTTCTTTTATTATTAGCATTATTAAAAAAAATTTTTTTACTATTTTTTATTTTTATGTTTAACTTGAAAAGTGAACTTTCACTAATTTCTGTTAATGCAAGGGGCCTTAGAGACTTAACGAAGAGGAAACATTTTTTTTTTTATTCTGTAAAGGGAAAAATGCAAATATAATATTCTTACAAGAAACCCACTCAAAACATGAGGACAGCAACTTTTGGTCTAAACAATGGGGAGATGAAGCTTATTTTTGTCATGGCTCTTCAAGATCAGCAGGAGTAGCGATTCTTCTAAAAAACTTCCAAGGTCGGATCATTTCAGATAAGATGGTTGAAAATGGTCATTGGTTATTTCTCACTATATGATTGGATAACTTAATAATTATTTTGTTAAACATATATGGATACAATAACTTAAGCCAAAACAAATCATTGCTGGAAGAAATAGCCTTAAAATAAGATCACCTTAAATTAACCTACTCGACAAACAATGTCATAATTGGAGGGGATATCAACCTAGTTCAAGATGAATTTTATAATAAGTGGCCTTCTAAACATAACTCAAGTTACCCAAACAAAATATTTAATAACTTTTGCAATGAACAAAATCTAGTTGATGTGTGGCGTCATCTTAATCCCAATAGTATAAAATTCTCTTGGTTTGGCTCAATTAGCAAATCAAGAATTGATCACTGGCTTGTAGCAAATGACTTATTGACCAATGAAATCAATTCTGATATCTCTGCTGCACCTTTAACTGACCACAGTCTCATTTCCTTACAAGTTAAACCCCAAAACTGGAAACCAGGTACAAGTAAATATTGGAAATTTAACTCCAACCTTCTTAAAAGTGACACCTATTGCCAAAAAATCAAGGAATTAATCCTGAACATAAACAACTCTGTAGAATTAAAAAGCCCAGTCCAGAAATGGGAATTCTTAAAATACAAGATTAGACAATTCTCTATCTCATTCAGTAAACAAATTAAAAAGGAACTCCAAGAAAAAGAACTTGATATCATACAACAACTAAATATATATTGTAATAAGATTAATCCCTCAGTAGAAGACAAACAACGAATGCTAAACCTCCAATCTAGATGAAATGTATATCCAAAGGACCCAAGGAGCTTTTATTAGATCAAGAGTGAGATGGATTGAGGAGGGAGAAAAAAACACTGCCTACTTCTGTAACTTGGAAAAAAGAAGGCAACAACACAACTCTATCAAATCTTTAATAATAAATGATACAGAAACCAACAATGAAAAATTAATATCAACAGAGATCTTTAAATTCTATAACAACCTATTTACTTCCAAAGTTCCATCCATCCATCCATCTTCTTCTGCTTATCCGGGGTCGGGTCGCGGGGGTAGCAGCCTAAGTAGGGAGGCCCAGACTTCCCTCTCCCCAGCCACTTGGAGCAGCTCCTCCGGGGGAATCCCAAGGCGTTCCCAGGCCAGCCGAGAAACATAGTCCCTCCAGCGCGTCCTGGGTCTTCCTCTGGGTCTCCTCCCGGTGGGACATGCCCGGAACACCTCACCAGGGAGGCGTCCAGGAGGCATCCTAACCAGATGCCCGAGCCACCTCAACTGGCTCCTCTCGATGTGGAGAAGCAGCGGCTCTACTCCGAGTCCCTCCCGGATGACTGAGCTTCTCACCCTATCTCTAAGGGAGAGTCCAGCCACCCTGCGGAGAAAACTCATTTCAGCCGCTTGTATCCGAGATCTTGTTCTTTCGGTCATAACCCAAAGCTCATGACCATAGATGAGGGTGGGAACGTAGATCGATCGGTAAATTGAGAGCTTTGCCTTTTGACTCAGCTCTCTCTTCACCACGACAGACCGGTACAGCGCCCGCTTCACTGCGGACGCTGCACCTATCCGCCTATCGATCTCACGCTCCAGTTTTCCCTCATTCGTGAACAAGATCCCGAGATACTTAAACTCCTCCACTTGGGGCAGGACCTCCTCCCCGACCCGGAGAGGGCATGCTACCCTTTTCCGGCTCAAGACCATGGCCTCGGATTTGGAGGAACTGATCCTCATCCCGGCCGCATCACACTCGGCTGCAAACCGCTCCAGTGAAAGTTGTAAATCACGAACTGATGAAGCCAGTAGGACCACATCATCTGCAAAAAACAGAGAAGCGATTCTAAGGTCACCAAAACGGATCCTCTCAACACCTTGGCTGCGCCTAGAAATTCTGTCCATAAAAGTTATGAACAGAATCGGTGACAAAGGGCAACCTTGGCGGAGTCCAACTCTCACCGGAAACGAGCCTGACTTACTGCCGGCAATGCGGACCAAGCTCTGACACCGGTCGTACAGGGACCTAACAGCCCTTATCAAAGGGCCTGGTACCCCATACTCCCGGAGTACCCCCCACAGAACCCCCCGAGGGACGCGGTCGAATGCCTTTTCCAAGTCCACAAAGCACATGTAAACTGGTTGGGCAAACTCCCACGCACCCTCCAGGACCCTGCTGAGGGTGTAGAGCTGGTCCAGTGTTCCACGACCAGCACGAAAACCACACTGCTCCTCCTGAATCCGAGGTTCGACTATCCGACGGACCCTCCTCTCCAGAACCCCTGAATAGACCTTACCAGGGAGGCTTAAGAGTGTGATCCCCCTATAGTTGGAACACACCCTACGGTCCCCCTTTTTGAATAGGGGAACCACCACCCCAGTCTGCCAATCCAAGGGAACTGCCCCCGATGTCCACGCGATATTGCAGAGTCGCGTAAGCCAACACAACCCTACAACATCCAGAGCCCTAAGGAACTCCGGGCGAATCTCATCCACCCCCGGAGCCTTGCCACCGCAGAGCTTTTTAACCACCTCGGCGACCTCAGCACCAGAGATCGGAGAACCCGACCCAAAGTCCCCAGGCTCCGCTTCCTCAGTGGAAGACGTGCCAGTAGGATTGAGGAGGTCTTCGAAGTATTCCGCCCACCGACTCACAACATCCCGAGTTGAGGTCAGCAGCACGCCACCCCCACCATAAATGGTGTTGGTCGCGTACCTCTTTCCCCCCCTGAGACGCCGGATGGTGGACCAGAATCGCCTCGAAGCCGTACGGAAGTCATTCTCCATGGCCTCTCCGAACTCCTCCCACGCCCGAGTTTTTGCCTCAGCAACCACCCGAGCCGCATGCCGCTTGGACTGCCGGTACCTATCAGCTGCTTCCGGGGTCCCACAAGCCAAAAAGGCCCAATAGGACTCCTTCTTCAGCCTGACAGCATCCCTCACTGCCGGTGTCCACCACCGGGTTCGAGGGTTGCCACCACGACAGGCACCAACAACCTTGCGGCCACAGCTCCGATAAGCTGCCTCGACAATAGAGGCGCGGAACACGGCCCACTCGGACTCCATGTCCCCCGCCTCCCTCGGAACGTGTTCAAAGCTCTCCCGGAGGTGGGAGTTAAAGCTCCGTCTTACGGGAGACTCTGCCAGACGTTCCCAGCAGACCCTCACAATACGTTTGGGTCTGCCAGGTCTGACCGGCATCCTCCCCCACCATCGGAGCCAACTCACCACCAGGTAGTGGTCAGTTGACAGCTCCGCCCCTCTCTTCACCCGAGTGTCCAAGACATGCGGCCGCAGATCAGATGAGACGACAACAAAGTCGATCATCGAACTGCGACCTAGGGTGTCCTGGTGCCAAGAGCACATATGGACACCCTTATGCTTAAACATGGTGTTCGTTATGGACAATCCATGACGAGCACAGAAGTCCAATAACAGAACACCACTCTGGTTCAGATCAGGGGGGCCGTTCCTCCCAACCACACCCCTCCAGGTCTCACTGTCATTGCCCACGTGAGCGTTGAAGTCCCCCAGTAGAACAAGGGAGTCCCCAGGAGGCGCACTCTCCAATACCCCCTCCAAGGACTCCAAAAAGGGTGGGTAGTCTGAGCTGCCGTTTGGTGCATAGGCACAAACAACAGTCAGAGCCCGTCCCCCCACACGTAGGCGAAGGGAGGCTACCCTCTCGTTCACCGGGGTGAACCCCAACGTACAGGCACCAAGATGGGGGGCAACCAGTATGCCCACTCCTGCTCGGCGCCTCTCACCAGGGGCAACTCCAGAGTGGAAGAGTGTCCAACCCCTCTCAAGGAAACTGGTTCCAGAGCCAGAGCCATGCGTTGAGGTGAGTCCGACTATTTCTAGTCGGAACCTCTCAACCTCACACACTAGCTCAGGCTCCTTCCCCACCAGAGAGGTGACATTCCATGTCCCAATGGCCAGCTTCTGTAGCCGAGGATCAGACCGCCAGGGTCCCCGCCCTCGGCCGCCACCCATCTCACATTGCACCCGACCCCTTTGGCCCCTCCCACAGGTGGTGAGCCCATGGGAAGGGGGACCCACGTCTCCTCTTCGGGCTGTGCCCGGCCGGGCTCCATGGGTAAAAGCCCGGCCACCAGGCGCTCGCCAGCGTGCCCCACCTTCGGGCCTGGCTCCAGAGTGGGGCCCCGGTGACCCGCGTCTGGGCGAGGGAAAACTTAGTCCATTTATTTCACTCAAACTTCCAAAGTTTCTGCACAAAAATCTTACACCTTCATTAATCAAATTAAAACATTTATTCCTAAAATAGAAGATAATTACAAACAAACCTGTGACAACAATATTACATTAGGAGAACTTGATAAGGCTGTTAATCGCTCATCATTGAACAAAGCACCTGGTCCAGAGGGTCTTACTGGAAACTTTTATAAACATTTTTGGGAAGATATAAAAATACTACTACATCAAGTGTTTACATAAATTTAAAAAAAATTATATTCTACCTACGACAATGAGACAAGGAGTTATTATATCTATCCCAAAACAAGATAAGGACCCAATAATTATTGAAAATAGAAGACCTATTACACTCAGAAACTCAGATTATAAACTACTAACTTACATATTCACCATACATCTCCAAACTGGGATCTCAAATATTGTTGCATATTCACAATCTGGCTTTTTAAAAGGAAGATCAATCCATAACAATATTAGACTAGTAAAGGACCTAAAAGAATAAAAGGACATGATCAATGATGATGGTTTTATTATTTTCCTTGACTTTTATAAAGCCTTCGACTCTGTAGAACATCAATTTTTATTTTCAGTTCTCGAAAATTTTGGATTTGGAGATAAATTTATAAACTTAATAAGAGGTCTATATCAAAACATTAATAGTTGTGTAATACTATCTAAAGGCACCACAGCGAGATTTAACATTAATGTAGGAATCCCTCAAGGGTGTCCTATTTCCCCGTATCTTTTTATCTTAGTTGCAGAAATGTTAGCAATATATCTAAAACACTGCACAAACATTAAGAAATTAAACGTTTTTGGTACAGAATTAATTATTAGCCAGTTAGCAGATGACACTACTGTTTTCTTAAAAAATCATGAACAGGTTCCAATTGTAATCGAAAAAATCAAATTATTCTCAGAGGCCTCAGGGCTAACGCTAAATTTAAAAAAAATGTGAACTTATAGCTATTCATGACACATCCCTAAAGGAAATCTCTGGCATTCCAGTCAAATCTGAAATCAAATATCTAGGAACTATTATAACTAAAAACCAAGAATCAACATTAACCATTGAATTTTTTTTTAAAGAATGTAAATTCAAACTCAATTTATGGCTCCAACGTGACCTTTCTATTTTAGGACGAATTCACCTATCCAAAATGGAAAGCTTTTTAAGATTAATATATTCAACTTGTAGCACGGCTGTCCCAAATAGCCTAATCAAAACCATCAATCAAATGAACATAAACTGTATCTGGAGAAACATACCACACTGCCTTAGAAAAGGTCACATGGTTAAAGAAATTAAAGATGGTGGTCTGAAAGTAATTGACTTTGAGTGCCTCTTAAGATCATTTGGTTGAAATCCTGGATCAAAAATTCTGAATTATTCTGGTATTGTGTCCCCAATTACATATTTAACAAGATAGGTGGTCTAAAACTGCTACTTATAGCTGATTTCAATATTCATAAACTACCCATTAAACTAGCAGAATTCCATGAACAAGTGTTATTATACTGGAAAATGCTCTATGTCCATAATTACTCACCACACTCCACTATTATATGGAATAATAGATTCATACTATACCGCAACAAGTCATTATTTTATAAAGAATGGATGGAGAAGAACATTTGGTCTATTGTACACTTAATGGATGCTAATGGTTGTATGCTAAATTATGAACAATTCTGCGCCAAACATAAATTCCTTCCCCCAAAACCTGAAATCACCAGACTATTTAAAGCATTACCAAAACAATTTATTATTCAGACTCAAAATATAATGGAATATCATCCTATAACCCCACAATTACCATTAAGGTTGATGAAACCACACGTAGCAAGTAATTCTGTTTAGGAACACAAGAACTAAAATGTACCTTGGTATTCGTGTTTAAAGGAAGTTGATCGTGCTTCTGGCTACCTGCGATCTCCTGACTCTGGACGTGTTCACATGACATCTGTAAGAGATCATTTATACTTATATTTAGAGGAAATTCTACATTTTGATGATAGCTGCTGTCACATGTAAACCAATAAACATTACATGATTGTTTGTTTTTGGCCAAAGTATCCATCTCACATAAAGGAAAGATGGATGGACAGAGTATTTACAAAACTCCTCTCATGATAGGTGGACTAAGATGAAATTAAAATTAGCTGAATGAAAGAAAACTATAAATTTAAAAACTGTGACTAATAATATTGAAGTCATACTTAACAATCCCTGCATTATTTATATAATTGATATCTATGTCATATACATACACACAAATATACATATATACATGTATATAAGCATATCATAAATGCATATTCATGTACTG
>JBBPBX010000457.1:113951-131248 GCA_038048925.1 Garcialebias charrua | reverse complement strand
TTGAATGAGAAAACAATGGGACAAGCACGCAAAGCTGATAATGCTCAATTTATTCCCAATCATCACACCGGCTGCCTCTTCATCAATAATCACAAAATCTGCTGTGCTTCAATATTCTTTATTCATAATGCAGCGAGTAACCACCATTTGTATTCCATATGGTCTCATTTGTCAACAATCACTCAAGTAAGTGCCTAATAACATTTAAAGATGACAATGATGGAGCGTAACATCGCACAATAGTACAAGTGGACTTTGTATAGAAAAAAAACACTTAATCAAATATAACTTTTATAACAAAATAATCAGATCTTTAATGATTGTTAGGTTGATATGTACATATTTGTTCAATAAATAGGTGCATTCAATGTTCAATTAATATTTCCTCACAAATACACAATCTGTTCAGGTCCATCAAAATGAAAAGCGCTCGGCTCAGTCCACTCGTGAGTTTCCATTCTATAAACGAAACCAACAAATTGACAATATACAAACACAATGTTCTTATGTCTCCTGTGGATTGAAAGGCACTTTCTTGGCAACACATCGATCCCTCTTCCGTCAACCTGAAATTAAATTCCAAAACAAAAACAAAAAAAGTTGATGAGCGTCAGTGGCTTTTGCAGTTTTAATGCCTCTCGTTAAACCCCTCGTGTTCAGACTTGGAGGTTGACACATCTTGCCTTTTTTTTTTTTTTTTTGAAGTCGTAAAGAAGAGGGTCATCGCTGCCCTTACCAAAATTCATAAATGTTACAGAAGCTCACTCAGAAATGACCAGAATTACTAAACTGTGACTCACTTAAAGCGTCTGAACGATTGTCAATTGTGGCATAAAGGTGAACTTTCAGAACAGAGCCCGCAGGATCTATTATACGATTCCTCAGAATGTGTCAGCCTCCACCATTATATTATCACCATCTAAACCCAATGACCTGAAATGACCATTCATGCAAATGAATCTGTTCGCAGCAGTTACTCATCGTACTGGACTAAATTGCATTCTTCTCGAACACATGCTTTTACCTATGCCACATTTAAAACGAGACAGGAGAGAAAAGGCTGTTGTCAAAGATCACTTTAACAAAGGGATGACGACACGTCCAAAATGACTCCACTGACGACAGTCGGGGTTCTTTTTTTTTTGTCCTGGGAGAGGTAGTCTTTGGTGCATTAAAGGTGAGCTGGAGAAGCGTGATGGCGCGACACGTGACGTGACATGCTAGGTTTTCACATTCAAATGTAAATATTTCAACACAGAACACTTATGAGTAAGCTTAAAGTTAGGCATCATAAAGTAGTTTTAGAAGTACCGAGTCATTATCAGTACATGCAGGTATATACAGGTTGTCCCCGACTTACGAGCGCATCGGCATACGAGGTTCCGGACTTACGAGCTGACTAACGAACAGTAAAGTTGTACAGAACATACAGAAAATACAGCACTGGTATGTGTTTTTAGATGAAAGTGTGTTAGCTAACAGTTTGAAAACAAGTTTCTAAGCACATTTATGAACTAGTATGTACATTTCTGTTGAAAAACGAGTGTTCGTAGTAGCGCTAGCATAAATTTTCTGACTTAGGCCCAATTATCCGGACTTACGAGCGACACGTGTTTCGGGTTCCGACATACGAGATTTTGTCTTACGAGCACCTCGCAAGAACGGAACTCGCTCGTAAGTCGGGGACTACCTGTATATTTATGCTATACTATATTTCCAGGTCACAGGGATCACTGGTGCCCATGTCCAGCTATCATTGTGTGAGGGGCAGAGGACACCCCGGACAGGTCGCCAGGTCACATGAGACAAACAACCATTCACTCTCTCACAAGGGATAATTTAGAGTTACCAATCAGCCTAACATGCATGTTTTTGGTCTGTGGGAGGAAACCGGAGTATCCGAAAAAAGCCCACACGTGCACGGAAAGAACATGCACACTCCACACAGATACATCAGAGTTCATGCACAATAATCCAGGAATAAAAATCCAGCAAAGTTAAGTCAGGTCCTCTGGACAGTTTCTTTTTGTTGAAACATTTCATCTTTCATCCAAAGGACTTTATCAGTCCAAGGAGCTACAACAAACTCAGTCCCATAAGTAGTGGGCCAACCAGTTTGATGATGATACGATGGCCAAAGTGGTTCAAAACATCATAAGTCATGCTCACTTTGACCATGGCTGCCTCAGAGGAGTCAGCGGGGGAGAGGGCGGACGCCAGAAACCATCTTCTCACCATCAAACTGGTTGGCCCACTATGGGAGTGTGCTACTTATGGGACTGAGTTTGCTGCAGCTCCTTGGACTGATGAGGTCCTTTGGATGAAAGATGAAACGTTTCAACATAAAGAAACCCTCCAGAGGACCTGACTTAACTTTGTTGGATCCGCCCAGAAAGATCCCCAGCCAGGATTCAATCCGGCAACCTTCGCATTTGGAGACAACAGCTCTACCAACTGAAGCGCTGTACCCCATTAAGTTTTGAATGCTTTCTGAAGGTTTTTCCTTAGGCTGTGGCTGCTCTATGAAATATTCAAGCTTAAAAAAAAAAAACTTCAAAACTTAAAATCTTAACCTGTACTGTGTCAACACATAACAGAAAAATTAACAAATAACTTATGTAAAATTGGATTTCTTTAGTTGAAGCAACAAAAATGCCAGGGATAACAGAGTTTGGCATGTGAAATGTATTTCAGTGCCAGTGAGGTGATTGTCTACTACTGAACATTTGGCATACAATTGATGATTAACTGATGGATGATGTATCGACATAACAGTTTAGTTCTAAACAAACTGCACATTGTTAAAGCTCAATTTAAAAGACCTCTAACAAACCTGACAAAATACTGATTAGGACCACTTTAAAAGATTTGAAGAAAGTCTGTCTCTTTGGAGGCAAAATCTAAAGAAAACGGGAGTGTTTTAACTTTTGTTTTAACTTTTATGCCCAACATAAAAATATTGTATTATATAAAATACATTGCTGAACAGATGTGCAGGGGATACATTTCTGATTATGTGTCATTTGACAACAGAGAGTTCCTTAACAATCTCAATCTTAATCTTCCTTCTTGTTGAAACTGAGGCACAGATTTAAGCTTAAATGTACAATGTGTCTTTTTTAAATTAAACCATTTTGTGTTTTTGACACAAAAAGTGTTGAAAAGGAACCAAACTATTGACAGAGGAAACTCCAAAGCAGAAAAAACAGTACGGTACTCACATACAGACTTCTATGATTGCATGCAGAGCGGGCTCATTGCTAATCGTGTGAGCAATCTCGCACATCTTTTGTAATCTGAAAAGAAAAGGAAATGATCACAATGATGGTAAAAGCACACATCAAGCAAAAAAGTAGAAGTGCATAGGAAAACATTTATAGACACTTATTGTTTTACAGTTTAATGCACATGCAAAAATAAATAATTAGTGGATACTGGTGTCAAAGTTAAAGGACAATGGTAATAACTTTGATTTTACCAGGCAGGTCAAAATGATGGTGTTATCAATAACCACAGCTGCATTATTGCCATTACTGACTCATTTATCAGGACTGTCAAAACTAACACGATCCAACTTGTAGACTATTAAAAGCACCACCTATTGAACGACTAGAAAAGTTTAACGCTTTTTAATAAAAAACTAGATTCATGATAAATGAATAAATAAATAAATGCTAACCCATCCCCCTGTGAACAGGTTACAGCTTCACATGCATGTCCAGCAAATTTAGGTGAAAGATTGTACATTATAGAATCTTCTGCAGGGTTTCAGAACATTTTAAGTTGTTTTTGATTTAAAAATTATGAAAAAGAAATGCATACGCCATTGCTTCCCTTTTTTCTATATTTCTGGAACTAAATTCAAATTGCATTAATATGTGAAAAATGTATCTTTCTGTAGCTGACCTGCCAGCCAATTACAGACATTTGCAAAGCGTTGCAAATCAGCTGAAATAATGCAGCTCACTAGCTTTAAGCTAATGTCACGCAGCAACTATTAAACAAATCAAATCTCCTGAGTTGATTATGTTTTTTAAAATCTAACTCAGGATTTTTTTTTCCAATTGTAAACCTTTTAAATTACCAAACATAATTAAAAAAGAAGTACTAATAAAGCAGCAACAAACAAGATGGAGAAATGATAAAAGGGGAACGTTTATAGGGTGTGATAAGTAACAGCAGTTATGATAAACCGTCTGCTGGTTATTAGGAAGAGGTGAAGAAGGTTTAGGCTTCTCATGCCAGGATGAGTCAGTGTGTACATTTGTGCCAAACGCCTTCAAAAAATTGCCAATCAATAAAAAAATATGAATGGCAATTCTAAAGTTTTATAACAGTATTATAACAATATTACTTCTGTTTTTGTATTGTTTTGTATTAAACAAAACAAAAACAAGTAATATTGTTATAATTTAATTTACTGCTAAGCTGATTCTAACAAAAGTTGTTTGTAACCTCTGTAGAAACGACGACTAAATTTGCGATGGATTTAATAAATTGGGCTGTTTCCTCTATAGATAAGATTTTTTCCACGAAGCGGACCGGGCCAGGAGAAGCGGTCTGCCCCTCTGACACGCACGCTGTCGGATACATGATGGACTCGTGGGGACAGTGGCAACCTATGTGTCTGACCGTCTTGTCTGTCGAAGACGTGGAAGATTTGTGGATTATTGGGATATTGGTGGCAGCTGCTCTGTTTTTTGGCGTCAGCGGAGCTGTCTGCTACTGGAAGCTCAGGAAGACTTCGGCGGCTATCAGCGCGCTGGCCAAACTTCCTGATCAGCAAGATTCTCTGATCCGGGCTGTGAGCTCCTCATCCCAGCTGTTGTACGAACTGAATCGCACGATGGGAGCGGCGGTAGACCACCGCGGACCTGCGGTGCGCTTTGGAACTCGTTTACAGCCGCCCGGCCTCAATCAGGGCACAGATGGGGGTTCGTAGCTCGGAACCTCAGATGATTCGGCGATTTTGGACCTGAACAGCACCTGGACTTGGAAGGCTGCAGTCAAAAGAACACTGTGGCCTGGATTGAAGATAAACAAAAGGACTATCTAATCTGGTTTCTGCACACGACCTTGAAAAGAAGAAGGCTGTCTGGAAACTATTCTCCTGGAGAGCTGAAGAGACTTGCTGACCTCCTCCCCCCCCTCCCCCAGAGATCTCTGTGTGTGCGCTCGGATAGCGCCAAGCTGAACAACTGCTGAACTGTGCTTATCTGAATGTTACTCACAGACTCTTTGATCTCCTTGCATGTCGTCAAACTGCAACAATGTCTTGTCTGGTTGTGCTTAATGCTGATAGAGTTTTTGGGACTTTATCATAGAGTGTCTTGAGACAATCTTTGATAGATTCTTTTTTTGAATATCACAAATGATACCTATTGTGTTTTCCTTTTTCCATATCTGATTTGACCTTCATCCCGAGACGGATGAGAGAGGCCGCGCTGAAGAACATGTCATGTGTTTTGAATGGCAGCAGCTTTACATTCTCTACCCCTCTTCTGGATGACTGTGTATACATAATCACGTTGTAATTGGTGAGAACTGGTGCAATGTTAATAAAAGCTCTTGTATCCTTGTATCCTTGTAAATCAGAGTGACAACAAAAATGCTTTGCTCACATGCAACCACTTCAATTACAGTACAACAGTAAAACATAAAAAATATATACCGGTAGTCAAGATAAAAAAAAACAAAAGACATACTTACACGCTGGTTTTGAGCAGTCCCTTGTGGTGTGGTATAGTCTATGAAAACGTGTTTTGCACTCCGACGAAAACTTGACATGTCCTGCTTGATAAAAAATAAGCAACCATTAGGCTAAATAAAAAAGTTTTTATTCATTTTTTATTACAGATTTCACATATTGTTTTCTAGAGTGACAAAGTAAAAGAAAAACCAGAATGTTAGAATTTTTTTGAAACAAAATTTTGAGGATTTGTTTTACTTTGAAGGATGTATGTCAGTGTAGTTGCCCTCTGTTTGTCTAGACCCAGAAAACGCTCAATTTTCATTCAAGCTGTAATGAAAACCTTTTTTTATTCAGCCATGAAGCATGTCTTGATGGAGACTTAGGATGAAAATATCAGCCTCCAACATGAAGGAGACTGAAGGATTTTGAGAATGATGAAATTCAAACACTATATTCCTAAAAGTAAACAACTTGTTTCAAACCAACTTAATAATTAACCAATAATAATAATAACTAGAAAGTTCAAATGTTGGCGGGGACTGCCATGCTGCTGCCATTTTAAATTTTTGATTTGACAGTATGTGTAGGGGTTCGCTCTCAGCCTCCGCTATACCACATTTCAGCTGAGTAGCTTTAAAATAGGCTGAGTTATCACATTTTTTCCCTTTCAGCTAAGGTATCCATCTTGGATTTTTTATTTGGATTCAACATGCGATGGAAAACGTTCTCAGCTAAAATCACACCAAATTTCAGCTCTGCACATGTGAAAATATCTGATCTAAACCCATTTAAATGTAGCTTTGGTGACCACCTAAAATTTTTAGATTTGAATTAGTATTTAATGGACATTGATTTTGGCTACCAACACATTAAAGGTACACTATGTAACTTTGTAATGCAGTCTAACTTTTCTAACAATATATTTTTAACATATTTCTTCACTCTGTCACTATCTACTGACAGACTGATCTTAGACAAAGTAATCTCTGAAAAAAACTATAGTCCCCTTGCTTCTCTATCAGCATTTATAAAAACACTAAAAACACAGAGTGACCCGGACAATGACCAGCCAATAAAAACAGAGTTGTTTGTCACGCCCCAACCCACGCCCCCGCCTGTCCCAGCCTCAGTGCCGCACTAGCCTGGCCCTCGCCTTCCTGCACAGCTCCGCTCAATTCTCATTTCCCTTCACTGCACAGTCTGGGACTGCACCCACCCACAAGGATTTCTCCGGTAGATTTTTGTTCGGACCAATCAGAGAGCAGAAGGCGGAGTTTTGAACGACGTCGACTGACGTCGTCATTCAAAATGGCTGCCGCCACGAAGGAATTTTCAATAAAACAAGGTAAAAAACTATTATTTCTCTGCTGAGAAAAAATATATTTCATAGCTGACGTTATATCAGAAGTGTTCCTGAGCAATCAGAGAGCAGAAGGCGGAGTTTTGAACGATGTCGACTGACGTCGTCATTCAAAATGGCTGCCGCCACGAACGAATTTTCATCAAAACAAGGTAAAAAACTATTATTTCTCTGCTGAGAAAAAATATATTTCACCGCTGACGTTATATCAGAAGTGTTCCTGAGCTTAACAGTTCCTAAATCAATTCACGAAATGGTCAAATCTGCTGGATATTAAATAGTTTCGGTTTGATATTTTCCAAACAGCCTCGGGTGCGCTACGAAAATAAATGATAAAAAATCGAATTTTATCTCAAATGTTTCATCTAGGCCAACAGTCAGTAAATTAAAGACATATAATTACACACTGGTGGCAGAAAAAATATCCACCGAGTGGTTTCTGAGCAATTTATCTGAATAGCCTGGACCTCACCAGACTAAACTAACAAAACTCTGCCTCCTGTTCTCTGATTGGTCCATTCAAAAATCTCCAGGAGAAATCGTTGTCTATGGCAGAGATGCCAGACCCTAGTCCAAAGCGAAGTGAAGGACAAGGGTCTGGTTTAAACCAGGCTAGCGCCGCACACATTCTCATTCAAAGGATTGCAAAGCGATGCAGGACTGATTTGTATGTGACACAAATGTATTAAATATCCCTTCTTCATCCCAGAGCTGGACTTTTATTTTGTTTCTTTGCCAAAAGTCAAGTGATCGCTTCATCGTTCACTGACAGGAATGAGGAAGTCACGAGCGAATTAAATCATGTCCAACGTTGCTTCGTGAAGCTCTGCTGATTTCTGCTGGTTTTTGTGTTGTAGGACCAGTGATTCATGGTTTTATTATATTTTTTAGAACGTTTTATTAACATATAATCACAGAATATTGAAGCGCTGAGACAGGACATGTAGTGGGGGTGGAGCATTCCAGACATTCCATTCCTGCACTGACAGAAAGAGGAAGTCACGAGCGAATTAAATCATGTCCAACGTTGCTGCGTGAATCTCTGCTGATTTCTGCTGGTTTTTGTGTTGTAGGACCAGTGCTCCATGGTTTTATTATATTTTTAAAACGTTTTATTAACATATAATCACAGAATATTGAAGTACTTCGAGCGGACATTCAGCAGGGGGCGGAGCTGCAGAACTCAAGTTCAACAGAGAACGGACTGTGGCTCCCCCTCAGAGTCATATATGGCTCTGAGGGGGAGGGAGCAGAATGCTTTTACCTGTTGAAAATATTTCTGTCCCAGCGTTCTCCAGAAATTACATAGTGAACCTTTAAGTTTTAGCTGAATAACTCTAAAACGGCTGACTTATGGTATTTTTCCTTTTTAGCTCAGGCAACCATCTTGAATTTTTGATTTGCAGTCAGAGTCTATTAAGGATTGTTTTCAGCTACCACTACACCAAATTTCAGCCGAATAGCTCTAAAAATAGCTGTTATTGTATTTTCCCCCTTTTAGCTAAGGTGGCCATCTTGGATATTTGATTTGCAGTCAGAGTTTATTAGGGATCGTTCTCGGCTACCAAATACACCAAATTTCATCTGAATAGCTCTAAAAACTGCTGAGTTATCATATTTTTCCCTTTTAATTTTGTTTACAAATTTCATCACCGTGGCAACTCGAAAGTAATAGCACACATCACAGTGCTGAACCGGTCGTTTTGAAATAAGATTTGTGGGGGTACACACTGTAGTTCGGGCCACATTAAAGTTGACAGAAGAGTAAGATATAATGTTAAGAAACACTAGGTGTGTAATAATAGGTGCTGGCAGCCCCCAATTATTGTGTTTTGCAAAGTTAGTTAACAGACACTGTAAAATAGCCAGGGTTCAGCTGGACTGGGTGTAAAAGAGAACCAAGTTTTCAGTTCTAATCACGTTTAGGAGTTCTGCACCAACGGTTAAGCTTCCAGATTTTCATACCAATAATGAAGTCTGCTCACAGGTCCTGAGACAAATAATCAGCTTAACTTAGCAAGGCCTTCAGCTTCACTCCGTCAGCTTCAGACCATGTGCTGGTTCTCTAAAGTGTTGCCTTACAGCTAAGCCAGGCGACCCTCTGCTGACCCACAGAGGTACCCATGTTCACAAAGCTGTCTATGACTTCAGCAAACTATGCTGCCTTGCAGGAATGAGAACGACTCTTGAAGCAAAGCCATGAAACAGCTTCCAAACGTTGCATGGGAAAGCACTAACTCTGCTCTGAAAGGTGTTTGCCAGATAACTGTTTTGCAATGCCTGGAAAGGTCAGAGGAGAATCAGGACTAAAATATTTGCATGTGTGCAGAGATGTTGACAATGTTCTTACCTCCAAAATGCTGAATGAATTTTTCTTTAAGGTGTGCATCTCTAGCAGCAATATCTGTAAGATAAGATTACTACAGTATGAGGTTTTCAGAGCTGAACCAGCTGTCACACAGAAACTTCCTTCTGATATTCACTTTTTCATCCATTAAAAAACAACAACTTTGTAGCAGTTTTATTTTTCTTTATCATCACATAACCTTCAAAGCCAAAGAATCGAGGACAAGACTTGCAACTCCAACAGTCTGGTTTACCATTGTTAATAAGATACTGTAATTGGATAACTGCTATACTATTAGCAGTTTGTGACAATAGGGTTTTATAATTTGTTGTATCAATGGTCAAAAAAGGCGTTCAATACAAGATCAACTGGACTTTATTTGTTACAGAAGACGTTTCGCTTCTCATCCGAAGAGCTTTATCAATTCAATGAAACAGACTGTGTGCGCGTGGAGTTATAACAGTGAGTCACGCACCAACATGCCGGGTATGTAAATTTCAAACTGAGGTAACACATACCGCCGGTACATGTAAATTGACAGATCACACCTTAACAGTAGGGAGTTCCCTTGAGGTCTCTGACAGAAGACACACAACTGTATGTAAATTGACAAAAACACCCTCCCAAACCAACAACAGAGGTTTCTCAAAAAAACTTTGCTAGTCTAATTCACAGACAAGACACCTCTGCTCCCATCCGGTGTAAAACGTTTGGGAATCAGCCCCAGAACTGAGTTATAAGTCTTAGAAAGTTGAAATCTCAGACCTCCTCCTCTGTTAAGAGAAGGTTTTTCTCTCTTAACATAAACAGCTTCCTTCACACCCCTCTCAAACCATCTGTGCTCTCTGTCCAAAATTTGCACATTCTGGTCCTCAAAAGAGTGACCCTTGTCCGTGAGGTGGAGGTGAACAGCTGAGTTTTGTCCAGAGGAGGTTGCTCTCCTGTGTTGGGACATTCTACTGTGGATGGGCTGCCTAAGTTTCTCCAATGTAGCGGTCTGGGCAGTCCTCGCTGCACTGGACTGCGTACACTACACCACTCTGTTTGTGTGTTGGTGTTTTGTCCTTAGGATGCACCAGCCTCTGTCTAAGAGTTCTGCTGGGTTTGAAATGTACTGGGATGTTGTGTTTGTTGAAAATCCTTCTGAAATTCTCTGAGACTTCAGCAACATAAGGAATGACAATGTTTTTTCATCTGTTAGTCTTTTTCTGTTCATTATGGTGTTTAGCAGATTTCCTCGCTGACTTGACAAAAGCCCAGTTGGGATATCCACATGTTTGCAGAGATTTGTTTATGTGTTTCTGTTCCTTTTTCTTCCCTTCTGTCCTTGTGGGGATGTGTTCTGCCCGATGCTGTAAGGTTCTGATGACAGAAAGTTTGTGCTCCAGTGGATGGTGAGTGTCAAACAGAAGATACTGGTCTGTGTGGGTTGGTTTTCTGTAAACTTCAATGTTAAGACTGTCCTCTCCCTCCATATGTACCAAACAGTCCAAAAAAGGCAGCAGCTTGTTGTCGTTTGCATCCTCTCTGGTGAACTTGATATTGTTGTCGACCGAGTGAATGTGTCTGGTGAACGCTTCCACCTCCCTGGCTTGGATTTTGACCCAGGTATCATCCACATATCAGAACCAATGGCTTGGAGTTGTCCCCTCATAGGAGTTTAGGGCTCTCTGTTCTACTTCCTCTATGTAAAGGTTGGCAACAATGGGTGACACTGGAGATCCCATGGCACAGCCGTGCTTCTGTCTGTAAAAACAGTCATTGAACTTGAAATAGGTGGTGGAGAGGCAGAGATCCAGCAGGGTGCAGATGAGGTCTGGGGTGAAGTTGGTCTTTTGTCCAAATCCTTGTCCTGTAGAAGTCGTTTTTTGACGGTTTCTACTGCTTCAGAAATGGGTATGCATGTGAACAGAGAAGTCACATCATATGATACAAGAGTTTCTCCTGGGGCCAGCTTCAAATGTTGAACTTTGTTGGAAAAATCAATGGAGTTCTTTATATGATGGGGTGTGTTTCTAACCAGAGGAGCTAACAAACACAACATCCCAGTACATTTCAAACCCAGTAGAACTCTCAGACAGAGGCTGGTGCATCCTAAGGACAAAACACCAACACACAAACAGAGTGGTGTAGTGTACGCAGTCCAGTGCAGCGAGGACTGCCCAGACCGCTACATTGGAGAAACTAAGCAGCCCATCCACAGAAGAATGTCCCAACACAGGAGAGCAACCTCCTCTGGACAAAACTCAGCTGTTCACCTCCACCTCACGGACAAGGGTCACTTTTTTGAGGACCAGAATGTGCAAATTTTGGACAGAGAGCACAGATGGTTTGAGAGGGGTGTGAAGGAAGCTGTTTATGTTAAGAGAGAAAAACCTTCTCTTAACAGAGGAGGAGGTCTGAGATTTCAACTTTACAAGACTTATAACTCAGTTCTGGGGCTGATACCCAAATACACCGGATGGGAGCAGAGTTGTCTTGTCTGTGAATTAGACTAGCAAAGTTTTTTTGAGAAACCTCTGTTGTTGGTTTGGGAGGATGTTTTTGTCAATTTACATACAGTTGTGTGTCTTCTGTCAGAGACCTCAAGGGAACTCCCTACTGTTAAGGTGTGATCTGTCAATTTACATGTATGTGTTACCTCAGTTTGAAATTTACATACCTGGTATGTTGATGCGTGACTCACTGTTATAACTCCACGCGCACACAGTCTGTTTCATTGAATTGATAAAGCTCCTCGGATGAGAAGCGAAACGTCTTCTGTAACAAATAAAGTCCAGTTGATCTTGTATTGAACGCCTTTTTTGATTTTATCATGTCCTGGACGACTGAGAATCTTCACCAGCATATTGTGTCAATGGTATTGATATGTTATTAAGATACAATTATTGATGATAAACTGTCATGGAAACAGCATATAAGTCTTGTAAAAATTTAAATATCCAAGTCCAATGCAGTGTTATATAGAGTAAGGGACTTATTAAATAATGATGCTTTATATTTACTTTATAATACACTTGTAGTCCCGCATTTAACTTATTGTGTCAATGTTTGGGGTACAGCATGTAAAACCATCCATCCATCCATTTTCTTCCGCTTATCCGGGGTCGGGTCGCGGGGGTAGCAGCCTAAGTAGGGAGGCCCAGACTTCCCTCTCCCCAGCCACTTGGAGCAGCTCCTCTGGGGGAATCCCAAGGCGTTCCCAGGCCAGCCGAGAAACATAGTCCCTCCAGCGTGTCCTGGGTCTTCCTCTGGGTCTCCTCCCGGTGGGACATGCCCGGAACACCTCACCAGGGAGGCGTCCAGGAGGCATCCTAACCAGATGCCCGAGCCACCTCAACTGGCTCCTCTCGATGTGGAGAAGCAGCGGCTCTACTCCGAGTCCCTCCCGGATGACTGAGCTTCTCACCCTATCTCTAAGGGAGAGTCCAGACACCCTGCGGAGAAAACTCATTTCAGCCGCTTGTATCCGAGATCTCGTTCTTTCGGTCATAACCCAAAGCTCATGACCATAGATGAGGGTGGGAACGTAGATCGATCGGTAAATTGAGAGCTTTGCCTTTTGACTCAGCTCTCTCTTCACCACGACAGACCGGTACAGCACCCGCTTCACTGCGGACGCTGCACCTATCCGCCTATCGATCTCACGCTCCAGTTTTCCCTCATTCGTGAACAAGACCCCGAGATACTTAAACTCCTCCACTTGGGGCAGGACCTCCTCCCCGACCTGGAGAAGGCATGCTACCCTTTTCCGGCTCAAGACCATGGCCTCGGATTTGGAGGAACTGATCCTCATCCCGGCCGCATCACATTCAGCTGCAAACCGCTCCAGCGAAAGCTGTAGATCACGATCTGATGAAGCCAATAGGACCACATCATCTGCAAAAAACAGAGAAGCGATTCTAAGGCCACCAAAACGGATCCTCTCAACACCTTGGCTGCACCTAGAAATTCTGTCCATAAAAGTTATGAACAGAATCGGTGACAAAGGGCAACCTTGGCGGAGTCCAACTCTCACCGGAAACGAGCCTGACTTACTGCCAGCGATGCGGACCATGCTCTGACACCGGTCGTACAGGGACCTAACAGCCCATATCAAAGGGCCTGGTACCCCATACTCCCGGAGTACCCCCCACAGAACCCCCCGAGGGACGCGGTCGAATGCCTTCTCCAAGTCCACAAAGCACATGTAAACTGGTTGGGCAAACTCCCACGCACCCTCCAGGACCCTGCTGAGGGTGTAGAGCTGGTCTAGTGTTCCACGACCAGGACGAAAACCACACTGCTCCTCCTGAATCCGAGGTTCGACTATCCGACGGACCCTCCTCTCCAGAACCCCTGAATAGACCTTACCAGGGAGGCTTAAGAGTGTGATCCCCCTATAGTTGGAACACACCCTACGGTCCCCCTTTTTGAATAGGGGAACCACCACCCCAGTCTGCCAATCCAAGGGAACTGCCCCCGATGTCCACGCGATATTGCAGAGTCGCGTAAGCCAACACAACCCCACAACATCCAGAGCCCTAAGGAACTCAGGACGAATCTCATCCACCCCCGGAGCCCTGCCACCACGGAGCTTTTTAACCACCTTGGCGACCTCAGCACCAGAGATTGGAGAGCCCGACCCAAAATCCCCAGGCTCCGCTTCCTCAGTGGAAGACGTGCCAGTAGGATTGAGGAGGTCTTTGAAGTATTCCGCCCACCGACTCACAACATCCCGAGTTGAGGTCAACAGCACGCCATCCCCACCATAAATGGTGTTGGTCGCGTACCGCTTTCCCCCCCTGAGACGCCGGATGGTGGACCAGAATCGCCTCGAAGCCGTACGGAAGTCATTCTCCATGGCCTCTCCGAACTCCTCCCACGCCCGAGTTTTTGCCTCAGCAACCACCCGAGCCGCATGCCGCTTGGACTGCCGGTACCTATCTGCTGCTTCCGGGGTCCCACAGGCCAAAAAGGCCCAATAGGACTCCTTCTTCAGCTTGACAGCATCCCTCACCGCCGGTGTCCACCACCGGGTTCGAGGGTTGCCACCACGACAGGCACCAACAACCTTGCGGCCACAACTCCGATAAGCTGCCTCGACAATAGAGGCGCGGAACATGGCCCACTCGGGCTCAATGTCCCCCGCCTCCCTCGGAACGTGTTCAAAGCTCTCCCGGAGGTGGGAGTTAAAGCTCCGTCTTACGGGAGACTCTGCCAGACGTTCCCAGCAGACCCTCACAATACGTTTGGGTCTGCCAGGTCTGACCGGCATCCTCCCCCACCATCGGAGCCAACTCATCACCAGGTAGTGGTCAGTTAATAATAATAATAATAATAATAATAATAATAATGAATTCAATTTATAACGCACTTTTCATTAATGAAAATCTCAAAGTGCTACAAGGAGCAACAGAATTAAATGTTAATAAAACAAATAATAAAACAATTAAAATCCATAACCGTATCAGCTAAGATCAAAAGTAGAATCATGAGGAGGTAGAGTATGCTCGGTCAAAAAGAAAGGTCTTCAGTTGACAGCTCCGCCCCTCTCTTCACCCGAGTGTCCAAGACATGCGGCCGCAGATCAGATGAGACGACAACAAAGTCGATCATCGAGCTGCGACCTAGGGTGTCCTGGTGCCAAGAGCACATATGGACACCCTTATGCCTGAACATGGTGTTCGTTATGGACAATCCATGACGAGCACAGAAGTCCAACAACAGAACACCACTCGGGTTCAGATCAGGGGGGCCGTTCCTCCCAACCACACCCCTCCAGGTCTCACTGTCATTGCCCACGTGAGCGTTGAAGTCCCCCAGCAGAACAAGGGAGTCCCCAGGAGGCGCACCCTCCAATACCCCCTCCAAGGACTCCAAAAAGGGTGGGTAATCTGCGCTGCCGTTTGGCGCATAGGCACAAACAACAGTCAGAGCCCGTCCCCCCACACGTAGGCGAAGGGAGGCTACCCTCTCGTTCACCGGGGTGAACCCCAACGTACAGGCACCAAGATGGGGGGCAACAAGTATGCCCACTCCTGCTCGGCGCCTCTCACCAGGGGCAACTCCAGAGTAGAAGAGTGTCCAACCCCTCTCAAGGAAACTGGTTCCAGAGCCAGAGCCATGCGTTGAGGTGAGTCCGACTATTTCTAGCCGGAACCTCTCAACCTCACACACTAGCTCAGGCTCCTTCCCCACCAGAGAGGTGACATTCCATGTCCCAATGGCCAGCTTCTGTAGCCGAGGATCAGACCGCCAGGGTCCCCGTCCTCGGCCACCACCCATTCCACAATGCACCCGACCCCTTTGGCCCCTCCCACAGGTGGTGAGCCCATGGGAAGGGGGACCCACGTCTCCTCTTCGGGCTGTGCCCGGCCGAGCTCCATGGGTAAAAGCCCGGCCACCAGGCGCTCGCCAACGTGCCCCTCCTCCGGGCCTGGCTCCAGAGTGGGGCCCCGGTGACCCGCGTCCGGGCGAGGGAACATTGTTTCCAGTGATTTGACTCATCATAAGGGGTCTTTGGGCTGCACTTTGTCTGGTCCCTCACCTAGGACCTGTCTGCCTTGGGTGACCCTACTAGGGGCATGAAGCCCCTGACAGCATAGCTCCTAGGATCATTGGGACACTTAAACCCCTCCACCACGGTAAGGTGGCTGCCCAGGGAGGGGTAAAACCATAACGAAGCCTATTTTTATTCTGCAAAAAAGAGCTGTAAGAATTATAACAAGAAAGAGTTATTGTCATCCTTCTAATGTTCTGTTTTGTCAATTGAAATTACTTAAGATTTATTATTTGGTGGATTATAATATTCTACTTATGTTTAAAGCTCAGAATTGTTTGCTACCATCAAACATTCAAGCATATTTTGTAAAAAAGGAAGAGTTGTTATAATTTGAAGGGAATAGATATTTTTGTTAAACCTAAGTATAGAACCAGTTTAAAGGGTCGGTCTTCAATACGGGGAATGGATCTGTGGAATGGTTTGGAGGATGATGCAAAAATGGTGAAGTCAATGTTTATATTTAAGAAAAAGATAAAAACTATTTTGTTGGAAAGATATATATAAATGATTAATGTCTATTTTGTTAAACGTGAAATTTTGACGAGTTATGTATTTTGCTGTATTATGTGATTATTGCTTGAATTGATAGTTTGAATTTATTTTGTTTAAGAAGGAGCAGATATGATAAGACATTTTTTTCTTCTGNTTTGCCACTCTTTGCAAATGTCAATGCTAGAACCTTCAGTTTATTTTATAGATATACTTTTTATACTTTTTTTATACTACTATGCAAAAACTCAGGACAGTATTACACTTTTATTATTTCATTTTATGCTTATGTTCATTAAATGTTTAGTGTTTTAGTGTTGGTGTAAATTTTCATACTTTTATACTACTATGCAAAAACTCAGGACAGTGTTACACTTTTACTATTTTATGCTTATGTTTATTAAATGTTTCAGTGTTTTAGTGTTTAAATGGTTACTGTTGCACCGAGGGACTGAGAGAAATGCAATTTCAATCCTGTGTATGTCCTGTACATGTTGCAGTTCTGACAATAAAGTTGACTTTGACTTTGACTTTTGTTTAAGAGGGAGCAGATATAAGAAAAATTATTCTGCTTCCTTTCATTTTATGTTTTTTTTATTGTATTTGTGTTTTTAATGGAAATGAAATGAATAAATAAATAAATTTTGCACAAATGTCACATTCGTAATCATTTTATGATAAAACAAGCATTCTAGAGATGATTTTAAGACCCTTTAATTGTTCTTTTATGACCAGCAGTGAGGACCTGACCCCAGTGTTAGAACCCACTGGTTTAAATTTACAGCTTAGTTCCTTCTATTTGAGATTTTATGGAACAGTGATGAAAAATTATTATTTTACTTGTTAACTATTTGCACAGTCTCAG
>JBBPBX010000457.1:102800-113916 GCA_038048925.1 Garcialebias charrua | reverse complement strand
AATTTTAGTCAAATTGATGAGCTAATAGCTTGTCTGTGTTACGTTTACCTTGGAAGTTGGAATTCTGATGGAGGAATCCTGTCAGACATTATTTAATAGCACTTCTAGTTCCAAATCCAAATGACATTATTAACAATACAAATCATTAACAACGTACTGTATTTCTCTGCATATGTGTTCAAACACTGCAGCAATGTGTTCTGAACATGGTGACAGGATGTGTATTTTGGTAGTATTTTGTGATTCTTTTTGGTTTCTATGTTTATTTTCAAGTGTTTTATTCATTCATTCATTCAACTTTTATTTATACAGGTTGATCCCATTGAGCCCTGGGGACTCATTTACAAGAGAGATTTTTCATGGTTTTTATGATTTTTATGATCTTTGTGTTTTAGTTCAGTTTATCTGTGCTTTCCTCAAAACAACCATTTTTTGTGGTTTATGCAAACACACTTTAATAAATGTTTACATAGCTGTTAATTTTAAATTATACAATTATTTCCATACAATTTGACGATTAATGCGAATAGCAGCAGCTGCTGACTGCAGCACGTCTAAAGCAGCTGCGTGCACTTTTATCATAATATTTTTGATGTAATCATTGTGTAATCTGCAACTGATTGCAATGTAAAGGTTTGGAACACAGTCTGCATTAATTGTGACATTTTGGAGAGACGTTTTTTTTAAGGTAAACGTTAGAAAATCCACTTGTGTCTTGACTCAGTGAAGCTGTTGGCTCTGCAATAAGCAGAACTAAACTCTTATTTCTCCAAAGTGGGATCATTCAGAGAGCTGCCTGCAACATGTTGATTGTTCACAACATTCCCACAGAACCCCACTTTAAAATATCAGAACAATAAATTTAAAGTGCTTTGACGCAGGGTCATGCTCGTTCTTTGAGCGCTTCAAATGTTGCATTTCAACATTTAAATGCATTACATTTCTCAAATTTGTCAGCATTTTGTGAGATGAATTTGAGGTAAGGGCATCTTGTAGTGGCTTCCTTCATTCACATGCAGGGGGTCTAACAACATGGCTGATCTGCCAATATACTAAAGAGATTATTATATGCAAGTATAATGCTGATCAGAATAAGTCCTCATGAGTACCGTAGTTATTGGGTTAGTAGGACTTCAGCCCCCAGACCTGCAGGCTTAAGGCTGCAACAGGAAATATAAGGATGTGAATCAGCCAGAAGCTATGAGAATTGCTGATGAAACAGAAAACATTAACTATTTATTATACTTATTATAAACTAAATCATGACGTGTTAAACGCAAACCCTTGTTTGAAGTTAAAATTTTATCTTTTTGTAACTGTGTCACGAATATGTGCAGACCTGAACTAAAACAAACCAGTTTGACAAATATATAAAGTGACTTTGTAAAACAATGCTCCCCATATTTATGTCTTTCTCTCCACCCAGCTGTCATGCTGAGGAACAACTGCAGGTTTACAGAGCTCTTCCCTTTCATCCTCAAAGCTAATATCACTTTGTGATAGTGTCACACGCATCAGTGCTAATGTCTTTGCTTCTAATATCCTCAAAAGATAAATTCCAGCCACTCATTGGTCTGAGAAAAGTACTTTTCCAATTGCATAAGCTCGAGTCGAGGTTTGAGCTGCAACATCCCTCTCCTGCATAGACTAATTGACAGTGTCAATACAAAGAATGTGAAACTGTTCGCTTTTAGCACTTACTGACCTCAGTAAAGCACAATTCTCACACTCTGATTAGATGCTTTCTGTTGCAACAACAATAAAAAAACATCCATTCTTCACTTCTGCGTTATTTTTTTCCAACATAATTTGAGCAAATCTGGTCTTGAACTTAAAAAAAAATACATATATGTAGAAAATATTTACTAAAGTACTTTAAAGTAATAACTGCATTTTCAAAGTAAACCATAATCGGGTTTGGTACTGATGTTGCGACGTGTAACTTTCATCAGGTGAAATTAAAGGTTCAAATAGTTTTGTTTGAATCAAGTCTAAGATTTGCTGTAGCCAGGAATCACGTACTGTTAGTCAATGAATCATTTACTGAATGAATCATACTTTTAACAGGAAAATGCTCCTCCTACATGATTAATACTCTATTTACTTTATTTTTCTTTATTGTTATTTTGCCAATCACTCACAGTTTGCATAGCATTTGTTCAGAACATGATGGAGAAGTATCTACATAAACACCAGGTATGATATGTGACTTAACTATTTTGTTCTGCTCAGACATACCAACGTTAAGCTGAGGTGCTTTTGAAGGCAAAGAGATGTGAACACCTTGCCAAAATCCTTACCTTCAATATGTTTAAGGTTTCTTAAAGCACACATTTATTTCTAATTAAATCAACAAAAGAAAGCTATATCAGCAGCACTGAACAGACCAATGACAAATGTCTCCAACTGTAAAATGGGGATTATGCTTTCATCATCAGGTCCTAAAAATAAATCTTATCAGCTTACCCATGAGTCTGCTGTTATCCAGCCTATAGAAAGGCTTTTCTGGAGAGGAGAACTTCATGTCTTGAGCTGAGTGGAATACACCGCCACAGCGCCTGCTGGACACAGGCTTGTCCCTGATAACCCGTAAGATTAGATCCAACAGGGTCCTTGTTTCTGGCTTGATCTTTTTGCTGTCCAAACACTGACCAGAGGTGATGAGCAGGAAAAAGATGGTCAACAGAACGTGCCATTTCCTCTCCACATGCATGGCTTCACTGTCTGGGGGGGAAAAAGGGTTAAATAAAGTTTAGTTGTGTCCTTAAAATGCTTAACATCAGATGCATCAACCTCTTTGTTTGTTTTCCACATTTCCTTGTGAATTATTTTTAAAATCACTGTCTCCCAAGGAGTGGGAAACAAAAATGGCTTTGCGCAGCGCAAATTACGCACCCGTTGATTTTCTTCTGCTAAAATAAGTGCATTATATTGAAAATTACACTCACCAGTTTAGGAATTAAAGATGCTGATGCGTTGATACTTTAGTCTTGAGCAAATTCTTCCAGGCGTTGTCCGGGTAAGATGAGAAGGACTGCCAGCAGATTGCGCTCAGCACCGTCTTTTTTTTAAATAACGCGTTCCTATTTATACGGAGAGCCACCTTCTTGTAGGTAATAGTCGATTTCGAGTGGGTGGTAAAGCAGTGTTGACATCTTCGATTTTTTTTTCTTTCTTTAATTCTTCTAGGGGCACTCGGTCACTTTGGCACGCGCCATTACGCACAAAACATCACTATAGTTTCTTGTTTTTCAGGACCAGTCTATTCGTGGAAAAAACACTCCCATTATAGGTAATTAGCGCTTTAAGGTCTCAAAGAAGATGGATCTCTGAAAATTCATCAGGAAACCGTGAGATACGCGACAAAAAGACCGGAGCACTGCAGCGCGCGCGCCGGCTTCTCCAAAAGGCGCAACTTGTTGGATGTTGGATGCAGAGAACAGAGGAACCTGAGGGCCTGTCAGCTTGTAGTCGAGCTGTCAACGAGACGATGTTTTGTGTGTGCAGACGTCTTGTAACCCCCTAAGCGCAATGCGCACCCAGAAGCACCGGTCCGACCGGCAGGTTCTTCCCAAATTGAAGTTATAGAACCGTGACAGAGTTGTACAGTTTACAGGACACTTCACAAATTAAGGTTTGATTGAAATCAGAAGAGGTGCTGATATCATAAATAAATAAAATCTATGAAGTGATGCATAAAACTTCCTGCTTCATTTTTTTTCTCTGATGGGTAACGTTGAGCAAAACTTTTTGCAATGTTATAATGCAAAAATAAAAATAAAATGTTTGCCAAAACGTTAATTTAAAAACAAATAATATTCTCAACGACAGAGTCACAAGAAGCTCAAGCACCTTTGAGTTACCAAATTATTATTATTATTATAACTTCGCCACTAAACCAAAGTATGGGAAAACATTTTGAGGTTGCCAGGTAAGAAATAAAGAAATCTCGCTTTAAAACAATCGTATTTATGCGATAATTGTTGTTTATCTGGCAACACAACATTCCCAGGTCTACTGTTGTGACGGTTACCATGGAGACACGCCGGGCACGTTAAACTTCGATAGCGCAGCAGTCAAGTATATTTGTACTTTTTGCTTTTACTTTGCATAGAATACTAATTTTAGCTCTTTGAATACAGACATGGTGCAAAGGTAACCTTTTTTTTTTGTTCTTAAATTTTAGCTTTTAGTTGATTCGCTACTTCAGCTAGCTGAGTAGCCTATCTCCGAAGGTTAAAATGTGGATCACGTTCAGTGTTACAAACACTTTGATCAGTGTGGAGTTCTTGTGTTTGTGTTATTTTATTATTTATTATTATTTTGTTGTTGTTGTTGTTGTTGTTGTTGTTGTTGTTGTTGTTGTTGTTGTTGTTGTCGTTGTTGTTGTTGTTGTTGCTGCTGCTGCTGTTGTTGTTGTTGTTTATTTCTGGCCTGGGTACTCCAGTTTCCACCCACAGTGCAAAAACATGCATGTTAGGCTGCCCTTGGGCCCAGGCCTTCCTTGCACTTATGTCTGATTAAATAAAGAATGTTATTATTATTATTATTATTATAACCTACAAATACTGTTTAATGATTTTGTTTCCATTTATGGAATGAAGCAGCCGACAGGCTGTTTTGAATCCGCAGATTGAAATGTATTATTTTATGATCGTAATGATCTTGATGTTTTAACAGATACGATAACATCTTATATTCTGTTTTGTGAGGACATCATTACTCCCACCAAACTTATAACAATCTATCCAAATATGAAAAGTGGATACCCAAGGACATGAAAATTTGCCCCAAGAGGAAAGCTTTCTTAAAAGGAGATTTGCAACAGGTGAAGGAATTGAAAAGGGAGTTTAAAGCAAAGGCTAAGATAGCAAAAATATAATATAAAAAAAAAATAGAAAGAAAGCTTCCTCCTGGAAATGCAAAGGATGCATGGCATGGTCTAAATATGGGCAGAGTCGGTTCATCTCTTCCATCCTGCATCGTTAACCCACACAAGACCCCTGGTACTGACAGACTCGGGGGTGCTGAAGCAGTGCTCCACTCAGCTAACTGGGCCCCCTACTAAACTCTTCCAGAAGCTACTGGGTTCTGGTTGTGTCCCCAGTCAATGGAGGGAATCACACATTGTTCCAATCCCTAAGAAGACACATGCTAAATACCTAAAGGATTACAGATCCGTTGCAATAGCATACATTTTGAGCAAATGTATGGAGAGAGTGTTGGGTGAGCACCTGGCTGACATAGTGGCTGACAAACTGGATCCATTACAAGTTCATGCTCAATCATCCAGGTACCAAATCCAGTAATTCTCAGTCGGGTCATCTGAACAGTTTATTTTATATAGAAATGTTTCACCCTCTATCTGGAGGGCTTCATCAGTCAGAGGAGTTCCAGCAAACTGTTTCCCCTGGATCCATTACACCAAGACGTGGTGTGGAGGACGCAAGCCTCACACTTTTGGACATGGTTGCCAAAAAAAATCTACTCTGTCCATGTTCACACTAGAATTTAAGATAAGATACATATAACTTTATTGATCCTACAGGATTTTTATTTTTTTTATTTTTTTGAATATTAATAAATTACCGCAATATCCGTCAAATCTTCAAGTTCATTTAAGCTTGATTTTATGGGTTCAGAGCTTTTTATTGGACAGACAATTCAAATGGCTTTATCTAACAAATTGACTTTAAACACTGGACTTCTGCAAGGCTGTGTTTTATGTACCATTCTCTTCTCTCTTTACACAAACTTCATTTCATGCAACAGTGAAGGAATGGCTCTTTTTAAACATGCAGATGACATGGCTCTGGTGGAGCACCTGACCGGACCTGATGCTCTGTCCCTCTATCAGCAGACTGTCCACGGTCTCCTCACGATGTTCTCATTCAACTCGCTGGAGCTGAACGTTTCAAAAACTATGGAACTGTGCTGTGGGGGTCGACCTCAAACACCAGAACCGTTGTTGGAACCACTGACCATCCACGGGGCGAAGATGGAGCAGGTGGATGCTTTTAAATACCTTGGCAGAGATAGACAAAAACATTTTTCTCACAGCACACTGACTCAATTTATAAAAAGGCCCAACAACATCTTTACCTGCTGAAGACCTTTCATGTCAGCTGGAGCACTCGGACCTTGATTTACAAGTCCCTGATTGAGTCCATTTTAACTTTTAATATTTCATCCTGGTTCAACCTCATTAATGTAAAACAGAAAGCTAAATCACACTGAACAATCAAACAATCAAGTGAAATAACTGGCTAACGTCAGACTCCCCTGTCAGACATATGCAGCCACTCAGTGACCATGAAAGCCACCCTGATCACCGAGGACCCCTAACATCCACTACACAGCTGCTTCCAGATGCTTCCATCATGCCGGTGTTACCGAGTCCCACTGGCCAGGAAGAATATGTCTAAGAAATCATTTGTACCATCTGCAATAATGTTCTTAAACAAAGCTAAGTCACATCTTAATGGTGGTATAACTAATGTTGATAATCTGTTATTATCATGTTCTATTGTTGGTTCATGTATGTATGATGAATGTAGTGTGTTAAAAGAGAATTTCTGCCACAGTTGTGGTAGACAATAAAGTTTCATCTTATCTTAATTTCCAAACTTTGCTGTGTATAGCACTTGTAAGCACAAATATTTGTAAAAGAGAAACTATTCAACATTGGATTAGACAAATTCATTGAAAAACAACATATTCTAACGAATAATCAATATGGTCTGGATATTCTACATCTATGGCACTTATGGACTTTGTGAAACAAATAACCATTGCTGTTGACCAAAAACAATGTTGTGCAAGTGTTTTTGTTGACTTAAAAAAGGCGTTTGATACAGTACAGTACTGTTAATCATAGTATTCTCCCTGATAAATTACAAAAGTACGGAATAAGAGGATTAGCGTTACAATGGTTGTGTAGTTACTTAGAAAATAGGAAACAATATGTACAGTTGGATGATGTGAGATCAGATCACTGTACTATTACATGTGGAGTTCCTCAGGGATCGGTATTTGGTCTGAAATTGTTCATTTTGTAAACAATTTGATTAAAGTATCTGGACTCACTAAATACGTTCTTTTCGCTGATGACACAACCTTTTTTTGTTCTGGAAATAATATTGAACAATTACTGGATTTAATGATGAAGGAGTTTGTTGAAATCCAAAACTGGATTAAACTTAACAAATTATCATTAAATTTGGAGAAAACTAACTACCGGTATATGATATTTAGTAATAAAAATAAATCAATTGATATTCCATTTTTAATCGAGGACTCAGTGATTTGCAGAGTTTGTAAGGTAAAATTTTGGGGTGTTGTCATTGACGATAATCTATCATGGAAACAACATATAAATGCTGTTAAAACGAAAATATCTAAATCAATTGCAGTATTTTATAGAGTTAGATATATACTAAACGACAAAGCATTGTATTTGTTGTACAATACAATGACGGTGCCACATTTGATTTATTGTGTTAATGTATGGGGAAAAGCATGTAAAAGCAGCACAATGCCTATTTTTATTTAGCAAAAAATAGTTGTAAGAATTATAGCAAGAAAGCATTACTGTCACCCATCAAGTCAATTATTTTATCAGATGAAATTGCTGAAGTTCTATGATTTGGTGGATTATAACATTTTGTTAGTTATGTACAGAGCTCAAAAAAATACACTACCGTCAAATATCCAAATGTATTTTGTGAAAAGATCAGGCTGCTACAATCTCAAAGGGAAAGATGTATTTGTAAAACCGCAATTTAGAACTAGTTTGAAGGGAAGAACTACCTTAATTCAGGGAGTAGGATTATGGAATAACTTGACAGATGTTAAGGAAGCCAAATCAATCCCTGTCTTTAAGAAACTGGTTAAAGTTGAACTGTTAAACAAATATAAATGAATGTATTTAAATGAGTAATATATACAATTGAAAGTTGAATGAGTTATTTACGTATTTTGTTATTATAGAACAAATTGTTTGAATTCTTTTTAGATAAATAAGGAGCAGATAAGATATTTTCTTCATCTACTACCTTTTATTTTACATTTTATATATTTTTCTTTTCAATTCATATATGTCAATTGTTGTATTTCATTATTGTAAAATTAATTAAAAAATAAATAAAATAAAAACACAAATTTGAAGTATCCCAAACTGTATTAAACTCTGCCTTGTTGAAATGTTGTTCCTCTTCTTGTTTTACAGATAAACTGTGGTATTTCCAACCTGGTCTCAGTTTATGTGTGTTTACTCTGTTGTAGGAAATACAACAAGCTCCTGGCAGAAGCCGTGTTGGAGTTGAGTCGTCTCCTAACGAAAGAACTACCTGCAAAACCGCCTTCCCCACAGAAAGACCGAGTTGTGTTCGTCCAGCAGGTGGCCACACTTTATGTGCGTTACATCCAGATCTTCAGGAAACTGGAGACGGTCTATGACCAGATGATCCATCCTCAGAAGAGACGAGTTGTTCGGGGAATTCTTGACAGTGTCATGGGCCGGGTCCTGGAACTGAAGAACGAACTGGTGGAAAAGGAGTTTTCAGAGTACCATTATGTGAATGATATCCTTCTGGCTCTGAAACTCACACATGTACGTTTTAGATATGAAAGCATATATGACTTTTAGATGTTGTAACTGTGTTTATCTGGGATGATAGGAAAACAGCTGAACTCAAGAAGCGTTTTCTTTACCTACTATTTATTATAGGAAAAACTTGATATCCCCATCCCTCACTACTTTCTCAGTGAGTCCTGCAAAGAGGTCCAAGAAAGGAAGAGGATGCTGACGGATCTCTTTAAAATGATGGAAGTTACTGAAAGCCTTGGTGTGAGTTAAAATTAACCTACTTGTGTGTTTTAGCCTTGAAATTTGTTTCGCACAAAACTTTTTACACTCAACTGGTTGACAACAAAACACACTGTCTGCAGGAAACTAACAAGTTCAATGAATAAATGACAACATACAGTATATTTGTCCTGTTGTATACAGGTAGTCCCCGACTTATGAGCACTCTTACTTACGAGCTTCCGGACTTACGAGCTGGTGAATGAGCAGTAAATTTATAAAGAACATACAAAAAATACAGCACTTTTATGTGTTTTTAGATGAAAGTGTGTTAGCTAACTGTTTGGAAACAAGAAAGTTAATTCTCAATATGCTTGAGATATGCCAATTGTTTGGAAACAAGTTTCTGAGCATGTTTATGAACTAGTATGAACATCTGTGATGAAAAACGAGTGTTCGTAGTAGCGCTAGCATACATTTTCCGACTTACGACCGAAAATCTGGACTTACGAGCAACACGTGTTTCGGGTTCCGACGTACGAGATTTCGTGTTACGAGACAGTCGTAGGAACGGAACTCGCTCGTAAGTCGGGGACTACCTGTACTTCTTTCCTACAGTCACTGACGACTGACGAAATGAGTCAAGAGGAGGCCATTAAAATAATCCAAATAGAAGAGAGGGCTCGACAAGGGCGTCTGAGGGCAAAGTTAACTGAAGAAAGCTTAAGGCTCAACAGAAGACATGCTCAAACGCTGGACCAGATCTCAGCCGCCATCTGTATTCAGAAGGTGCATCTCTCAAACAGAACTGTATGCAAATTTGTTTTGGCTGGGTCATCATTTGTGTTGTAAACTGGGTAAATATGTTTTGCAGGTGTGGAGGGGCTACGTTCAGAGGAAGAAGTCAAAAATTGCACAACGTGAAGAGATGATTTGTCTGGGAATGGTGAGAGAAACGATTCATTAGTTTAGCTTTAAAAAGAGCACGCAAAGCTCTGCTGAAATCAGTTTCAGTTGTTTTATATCATTTGAGTATAGGTATTTAGTATGAAATTGTATTTTTTTTTACCTTCAGAGATTCGTAACCAAGCAAAAAAGTTTAACCCATTCATTATGTTTGGGTTCTTTTACATTAGGTTATGGATCCAAAATATGACGGGCCTTCCCCTGCACAGGTTGAAGCCGAAGCCATTGATGCTCACAACTCAATCAAACAAAAAGAGGTAGAGGAATCATACCAAAAATCTTTAGGAGTTGTTAAAAACCAACTACGTGAAAAGGAGGGTTATGACATAAGAAAGACACTGAAAAGCCAGATTCGGGAATGGTTCTTTGAATGCCGGTGAGATGTCGCAATAGCAACAATTTCTGATGTAGAAGAGTATTTTCAGGAGCTAGAGAAATATGTAAACGTTAAGTAAAGTTAAGAAATAACCCCTTTTTTATAATCCTTTGGGGCATTCTACAGTAATGCCACAGGGGTGTTCCCAGATTACCCAGATGAAGAGGATGGAGGCTCAGCTCTCATCTTTAAGGAAAAGAGTCCTTTGCAGGTAGAATATATCCTTAATTAAAAGGATGACCCACTAAATACGTTCTAGCTCATTCTCACACATTTTGTTTGGATTTCTAGTTAATGAAGGAAATGGATGAAACAAAAAATGGGGCCTCTAACACCAAATCAAATGGGAAAGAAGAAATGAATGAGAATGAGAAGGGCAAGAAGAAGGGCTCTATAACAGTCAGGGAAGAAGTAAGTATTAAATAAAATAATAAAATATCACTGAATAAATTCTCACTCATTATATATACCGTATTTTCCGGACTATACGTCGCAGCTTTTTATAATTTTCTCATGGCCTGCGACCTATAGTCAGGTGCGACCTATATTTGGCTTTTTATAAAATACGCTGATTTGTAATCATTTATTAACAAAAAATAAACTGAGACACACTCTTACAATAATGTCAGCTAACAAATATACTTTTTTAGGTGTTTATCCTGCTAAAATTATTCATTTATTAAAGAAAAGTTCAGCTCAGACACATATTTGCTATAATTTTTATCAAACAATTAATTGTTTTTAAGTGTTAATCTTCTTAAAAGCCTTGCTGTGCGCTCCTGTGGAAGAGACATTTGCAGCAGAGCTAAACACGGTCCACATTTTGACGTAGGTGCGACCTATATTCAGGTGCGACCTATATATGGATTTTTCCAATTCTTTGGCAATAATTGGACAATGCGACCTATACTCGGGTGCGACCTATAGTCCGAAAAATACGGTATATATATATATATATATATATATAT
>JBBPBX010000457.1:72182-102688 GCA_038048925.1 Garcialebias charrua | reverse complement strand
TATGTATGTATGTATGTATGTATGTATGTATGTATGTATGTACCGGTATGTATGTATGTATGTATGTTGTATTTTACTGTTTTACTGAGGCAGAATTTTGATTGAGTTAGTGTAACTTTGTTCTGAACCACAGGATGAGGAGGCAGGGCTGAAGATGCTGCCGTCTGCTTTCCTGTCAGATTTGGAAACGAGATACAAAAGTTACATGGGTATACTTACACTTTAGGGTCAACAGATCTGATGGTTTGAGTTCACTAGTTTTCCCAATGTTGGATATAACTTGTTCTGGTTCCACATCGAAAATAACATTTTGGCTTATTCACTTTGATTTTAGAACAAATTTGTGTTAGTATTTTTCAAAACTAGAGTATATAGGCAACGAAACATCAAAATGTTGTATTTGATTTGTGTACTCCATCTCTCTTTGTTGAAGATAATGTAATAAAAAGTTAGTTAACTTAAGGAACCTGAACGTAATCCCTGCAATCCACAGACGTTTGGGGAACCCGAGATGTTTCTGGATACTTCCATGAGGAATTTGAGGTGGAGCTTATGAAGGAAGAGTTGAGAAAAGTCGTTGAAGCAGAGCTTCGAGTACAGGTGACGTGGCTACATAGTTTCCAGTATGTAAATTTTTATTTACACATGCAAGCTGTGATTAAATCCAAGTTTATTTTGTATTGTTATAATTATTCAAATACATTGTCAGAGGAAAACAGGCAAAGAGAACAGTATACAGCATGCACATGCGTCCTGTGGGTTTTGTCTTCAGTGGTGTGGAAAAATTGGTAACTTTACGACGCGATCGGATTTCTTCATTTCCAGGTAGATGAGGAGATGCGACAGGAACTGGCTGAGCTGAAGCTGTCTGTGGATAAAGACAAGGGTGTCAAAGCAAAAGCAGACGCCAAGGTATAATCACAAAGGACAGTGGTGACAATTTATATCAGTTTCATTCATCTGATCATTAGTTACTTAAATTTATCTCACAGAAGAAGAAGGCGAGTGGGAAGTCCAAAAGTGGGAAGAAGAAGGAAAAAGAAAAAGACCTGACAGCTGACAGGTGAAGTTACAGTGATGATGCACATATAGCATTTCAGCACAATATTGAGTTGTATCATGCTATTCCATTGATCAGTGCAAACATAATTACATATTTTACATCTTCTAGGACTCTTGAGTCTCTGTGTCAGGAGCTGGTAGAACAGGGCATATTAAAACAGGCAAACAATGTGAAGATGAAGGATTACCTGGGTAAGGCCCTGCTGTTTGTGTAGAAAAGTGATTTTCAGCAATCTTTGTTTATACATCTGTTTGCGTTATCATTGGATTAGATGTGATATGTGGGCACAGCTAAGCCAAAAAATAAAATAAAAGGCAACATACATAAATGTGTTCAGTGATGATGTGTTGCCCTCTTCTGGCTCAGCTGCTAATATTTAGTGAATATTACACTTCACATTGAGATGTTCTGTATAAGCTGGAGATAGATACCAGCTTCCTGCAGCCCTGTATGGACAAGCAGGCAAAGACAATGGATGGATTGATGTTTCCCTTCTTCTTCTCAGGAGACTACAATTACCTCGGGAGCACACTTAGGCTAAATGACATCGAACCCATGCCATCATTATTAGATGTGCGACAAGTCTTATCTTTATATGCAGTCTTACCATTAGGTATGCAAGTGTTTCTGTTTAAATTTAAATACCACATATTCACATTAATTTATAAAAAATAATAATGCATGTGTTGTTTAAGATGTAATCATTTGTGGTTTCAGGCTCTCAAGAGGTTCATGAGAAGGCTCCTTTGATAAAGGCCATACTACTGGTAGGGCCGTCAGGTGTAGGAAAAAAAATGCTGGTCCATGCGATCTGCCAGGACGCAGGAGCCAACCTGTTCGATTTGTCCCCACTAAACATAGCAGGAAAGTATCCAGGCAAGAATGGGCTTGAGATGCTGCTTCACATGGTGTTAAAGGTAAGAAACTGTCATCAAAAACCTGTTTTTGATCAAAATGACTGATTTGTTTATTTTATCCTGGAGGTTCAAATGAGAAGTAAAGACATCTGTCCATCCTGCTTGACTAATGTGATCACATGTACTTCATCTGTTTCTGTCATATTGTCATAGACTTAAAATGTATTAACGTGCTTTGTGTAGTGACTTAGTTACCGTGTTTTTCGGAGTATAGGTCGCACCATCCAATTATTGCCAAAGAATTGGAAAAATCCATATATAGGTCGCACCTGAGTATAGGTTGCACCTACGTCAAAATGTGGACCGTGTTTAGCTCTGCTGCAAATGTCTCTTCCACAGGAGCGCACAGAAAGGCTTTTAAGAAGATTAACACTTAAAAACAATTAATTGTTTGATAAAAAATTATAGCAAATATGTGTCTGAGCTGAACTTTTCTTTAATAAATGAATAATTTTAGCAGGATAAACACCTAAAAACACATTTGTTAGCTGCCATTATTGTAAGAGTGTGTCTCCGTTTAATTTTTGTTAATAAATGATTACAAATTATAAAAAGCCATATACATGTATAGGTTGCACCTGACTATAGGTCGCAGGCCATGAAAAAAATTATTAAAAGGTGCAACCTATACTCCGAACAATACGGTAATAAGAATAAATGCAGCCTTTTCCTCACAGGTTGCAAGACTTCTGCAGCCGTCAGTAATATGGATTAACAATGCAGAGAAAATGTTCTACAAAAAGATTCCCATTGAAGAAAAAGAGGTACCTTGGAGCAAAATAAAAACAAAACTGCCATTCTGTTAAGATTTTCTTTTCCTTCTCTCAAGATTATTCTGTTCTCTGTGAACAGCTGGACCTTAAGCAGCTGAAAAAAGAGCTGCCCGAGTTGCTGAAACTGATCAAAGGAGAAGATCGTATCCTTGTAATAGGAACAACCGAGAACCCACAGAGTGCTGATACTGAGTCTTTGTGTAAAATGTACACAAAAATCATCCTCATCCCAAGGCCTGACTACGGCTCCAGATACAGTATGACACACACTAAGTATCCTCTTTAACCACGATAGTGTTTGTGATGCTATAAATGGATCTTTCACTCTTTCAGTTTTGTGGAAGAAACTGATCAAACAAAGAGGAGGTGCTGACTCGTCTCCTTTGTTCAGCGTTCTTGCGAAGGTTTCCGATGGCTACACTTCAGGTCGCATAGTCCAGACTATCAACCGTGTGGTTATCAGACGGCGCATCCAGCAGCAGGCCAGAAAACCACTGAGTGCTTCAGAGTTTATACCCACACTGGCCCAAATGGACCCCGTGTTTAAGGAGGAGGAGGAGGCGCTAAAAGTATGTTGAACGCACGGTATTTAAAAAACACATTGATAACATTTTGAGACAAGTGTTTTTGATACTTTTTTTGGTACGTTTTCAATCTGTCAGTCCATGGTTGAAGTCTAAACTGGGCTTTAGTGGGTTTGTAACCAGTGCCGAAATAATTCTGCTCCATGAAAGTTTCACGGCAAGCCATTGTCAGCAAACTTTTTTTAAAAATTGTCGTTAGTGTTAGGTTCTGCTGGCACGGAAGGAGTGTTGAACCCAAATGTAGGAGGAGGACGACTTGGAGGCGCAGGAACATTGATTTTAAAGTGTTTATTTACAACAAAACTAAAACAAAACAAAGGCTGGCAGGGCAGCAAGAACTATTAAACTAAACTAAACTGGATTAAACTAAACTGAAGAGGTACTTACTAAACACTCAGGGAAACACGGAGGAAGAGCAGAACACAACACCTTGGAAGGACAAACCTGAGACAATGACAAGACTGAGAGGAGCTAAATATATACACAGACACACTGATTACACATGACATCCACCTGTGATGATTACAACTAGACACAGGTGAGACAGGGGCAGAAACACAGAGCTGAACTAAACACAAGCAGACAGAACACAGAAAGCTGAATTAAACAGAAGGCTGAATTAAACAAACATGAAGACTAGATTAAACACAAAAGACTGAAACAAAACAGAAAGCTGAATTAAGCACAAACAGACAGAACACAGAAAGCTGAATTAAACAGCAGGCTGAAACAGACAGAACACAGAAAGCTGAATTAAACAGAAGGCTGAAACAGACACAAACATGAAGACTAGATTAAACACAAAATACTGAAACAAAACAGAAAACTGAATTAAGCACAAGCAGACAGAACACAGAAACACCAGACAACTAGAAAACAGACTATGACAGTTAGTCAAATATATTTTTTAAATCAAAATGTAATTATTTAGTTAGTCTGCATTATTTGTTTTTGATAGCATATGTTTGACACATTTCGCTTCTTGTCTTCAGAACTGGTATGCCATGACACCTCTGGGACAGAAGAGAATCAAAGCTGCCTCCGGAAAGGAAACAAAAGCACCACCACCTAAAGGCAAAGTTGCAAAGAAGAAGAAGAAAAAATAAAAAGTGTGTTTTAAATTGTTTACAATTGAGTTAAAAATTATTTGAATGTTCAGTTTTTAGTAGATTAACAAGTCAGGCTGACACTGTTCACATGTGAAAAACATCCATCCATCCATTATCTTTATGCACTTCTTCCTTTTCGGGTCACTGGGGTCACTGGTGCTCATGTCCAGCAGTCACTGGGCGAGAGGTGGGGGACACCCTGGACAAGTCTCCAGTCCATCACAGGGACACATAGAGACAAACGAGACAAACAACCATTCACTCTCTCACTCACACCTAGAGACATTTTAGAGTTATCAATCAGCCTAACATGCATGTTTTTGGTCTGTGGGAGGAAACAGGAGTACTCGGAGAAAACACACATGCACGAAGAGAACATGCTAACTCCACACAGAGGGTCCCCCAGACCGGGATTCAATGTAAAAAAGATAAACAAAATAAAGACCCAAAGAAAGTCATTTATTTTTTATTCATGTGAGGATTTTTCTCTTTTATAATTTTTTCATGTACACTCCAGAATATATGTCAATCCTTGTTATGTGGATGCAAATATTATTGTTGTTAATTATTGTTTAAATACATTTTTATCTTACAAATTATATCCAAGACTAAATTGCTTAATTTCTGGTTTTAATTCAATTAATTTCAGTTCAGTTTATTTATATAGCTCCAAGCTACAACATAAGTCATCTCAGGGCACTGAACAGAAACATTCATATATAAAAATAATAAGTTAACAGAAACATTCATAACAATAAAAAGTTGACATTATTTATCTGAGGAGCAGACTGCTTTGAATTTAACTCCATCACAGAACTCTCATCTTGAGCAAGCATGACGGTGATAGTGGAAAGGAAAAACTCCCTCATGAGGAAGAAACCTTTAGCAGAACCAGGCTCAGGACAAGTGGCCATCTGCTTTGACCGGCTGGATTTGAGAGAAGGAGGAACAGATACACAATGGCAGGTCAAGAATCACATGTTGAGAAATGGTATCAAATGAAAACTATTCAAGTTTAGCAAAACTTTAAGGACACGAGGTCAGTTCGTCCTTTAATGGTCTAAGCATATGCATAACCCAACCATAATTATAGGATTTATCAAAAAGGAACGTTTTTACACTTGACAGTCTCCAGAATGTCTTATTTTTATACTTTATTTATTTTCTCTATCCCATCTATGTGGGAAGGATGGGGCACTAGTTCCACTGTGTGTTTTACCTTTTTCTGACACGTCTAAGTGTAAAAAAGATATTAGTGTATGTGGCAGCTAAAGGTTGTGCAATAAATCTTTTCTAAAATGAAAGGAGAGCTCAACGGGGATTTGAACCTGGGACCTCTCACACTTTAAGCAAGAATCATAAACCTAGAGCGACGAGTACTGTTTGAGACTTATTTATAATTCTATCCAGAAAACTGTCTGTGGATGTAGCATGATGGGTCTGATGAGTCATCTGGTACAACACCGCTCTCTAGTGGTCAGTAACTAACACGGCAGGCTTGTTGGTCTAGGGCAGGGGTCTGCAAACTGCAGCTCTGGAGCCACATGTGGCTCTTTGGCCCCTCTGAAGTGGCTCTTTCAAGCTTTGACCAAAACTAATATAAAACCGAATTTAATTAGTTGTTATACAAACAACAAAAAAGGACTACTGGTAGTTTTAGCAGTTTTCCTGTTATTTGTTTTGCAATTTGTGACTACTGGAACACGCACAAGGAGTAATACATCAGAGTCAGAGTCAGAGAGTCTTTATTGTCATTTGCACCGCATGTGGTACATGAGATGAAAACGAGATTATGTACACGAGGTCCCAGTTACATCCAACAACAATGAAAGAGAAAAACAGTAATAACATCTAGAACTAACTAAGAAAAACATCAACTAGTAATACACTAAGCCTAATATAGTGGGAATAAACAGCAGCACGAACATGAGTTTGTATGAGCAGATGGTCACAGATGAATACAGCAACAAGAAAACAGATCAGCATCAGCATGATGTGATATTTTGCAGTGTTTATTTTTTATTTTATTTTTATTTATTCATGAGTCTAACAGCCTCAGGGTAGAAGCTGTTCCTCAGTCTAGTGGTTCTACATTTGATGCTCCTCAACCTCCGTCCTGAGGGGAGTGGGGCAAAGAGTGAGTGTGCTGGGTGAGTGAGGTCTTTCATGATGCAGGTGGCTCTTTTCCTGCATCTGGAGGTGTAAATGTCTGTGATGGTGGGGAGACTGACTCCAACAGACTTCTGTGCAGCCTTCACCACTCTCTGTAGAGCTTTCCTCTCTTCAACTGTGCAGCCTCCATGCTGCACAGTTGAATACATGCACCTACATTAACGTTATGCTTTATTTCTATCTGTTTTTCCCACAATTAAAACAAATTACCTAGGTCTGCATAGTTCATAGTTTTTATTAATTAAAAAACCCTCTGTTTAAAAGAATCTGGTCTTTTCATTTGTCTAAAAACATAAATTATTAGTTATTTTTATCTTTATATAATGTCATCCCTACCACAAAAGCCCCTTCCAACAAACCTAAAGTGGCCCATGGGCCACCAGTTGGTAATCACAGTTGTAGCATGTTGTTGTGGCTCTAAACATTCTTAATTCAGTGAACAAAGGCATAAAATGGCTCTTTTGATTGTAAGGGTTGCAGACCCCTGGTACAGTATACGTACGATTCATGCTTCAGTTGCAAGAGGTCCCAGGTTCAAATCCCAGACAAGCCCTCCCTGCATGAGCAGCACAGGCAGAGTGATTGTGAGAGGACCTCTCATGGTGTTGTATTGAAGCAAAGATGGAAATACAATCTCTTTACAAAAACATAGGCTTTATGTCACTCCTGCATTTCTTTGTCATTTAACTGACTGTAAATACTTGGCTCGACACCAAAGTCGATACCTATGCTTTTTACTTGTAATGAGATGTTCATATAATAACTTTGATATTGCCTTTAGTAAGATGAATATGATTAAACACAGAACAAATATTTTAGGCAAATAAAAATGTTTTTTATTAAATAAATAAGTACAGAAAAAAATACAGTAATATAATACAACACCAAACAAATCATAATACACTAATAAGTAACCATATCGCACACTTATTTCAGAAAAAGTTAATTTCTCAATTATGGATTTAGGCAAGACAGGGCACGTGATCAACTCTGTGCCCCTTGTCTAATCTAAACCATACACGGATTAATATTTTGTCATAACACGATCATAATCATGCAACACATTTTATTTTCCCCCCTCACGGAAGCCCTGATCTAGTATGCGCCTGGACATGTCCCCCCCATTAAAAAAAAATAAAATAAAAAATGTTAATTTGGACCTTATTAAGACGTAATTATAATTCTATTCAGAAAACTGTGTGGATGTAGTATACTGTAATAGGTCTGATGAGTCATCTGGTACAACACCACTCTCTAGTGGTCTTCACATAGCACAGCAGGCTCGTTGGTCTAGTGGTATGATTCTCGCTTCGGGTGCGAGAGGTCCCGGGTTCAAATCCCGGACGAGCCCGCCCTTACATGAGCAATATAGATTGATTGTGAGAGAACTTCCTCCATACTATACCACACAGCAAAAAAAACTACATCATGAAAAACAGAATAACACTTCTCATGTTGTTGTATTGAAGCAATAGTGACTTGCTTTTTTATATAGCTGTTTGGCAATTATCAGATAACATTTGCCAATTTTTCTCATGAACTACTTTATTCCTGTAAACCATGTTTTTCAAACATACAGGAAAACAATTAATATTTTGTATATTACAGCTAAATAAATTCGAGCTACCAGCACTCACACACACTTTTCGTATAGGTTAGACTCCGCTGTCACAATCTGTCTCCTCAAAATAAACAGAATAAATAAAATCAATAACAAATAGGTGTTTCAGGTTAGACTCCTCATCTTTCCAGTGATTTCAAGATGTTTTCTTTAATAAACTTTAAGGTGGACACAAATTCTGGCAGAGCATGTGACTTCAGAATTAATGTCATCTTTTAACTTTATGAGAAAAGGGCAAAAGTCTCGAAAATCACAGGAAAAAAAAATCAGGTTTTGGACCTTAGTTTAGTTAAAGAAATAATTGTTCTGGCTGCTATAAAAGGACGGCAGTTACTGTGTGAACATCTTTACAGTTGATTCGAGGAGGAAATGATAATTTAATGATGAACACGTATGCCCTAAAAGACATTAAAGTCCACCTTTTAAATAATTTTTTTTTTTTTTTTTTTTTTTTGCATTTTAAGTATGGCCAGATAAAAAGTGTCTTTGGACCCAAATATTTCTTTGTGCACAATGACACAAATATTATCATGTTTTTTCCCCAGAGTAAAATCAAAACAAACAAACAAAAACAAACAAACAAAAACAAACAAACAAAAACAAACAAACAAACAAACAAACAACATATTCCATGCATATACGATACTGTCATTTTTTAAATTAGGATGTTTAAAAAGATTCCCTAAAAAGCCTCCAGCTGATCCAAATGTTGCTGCCAGAGTTCTGATGTTTGATCAGAGTTGGAAGGAAGGAGCCATCATGTTTCTTGTTTGAGAGTAGATTTTACATTTTCTTTTCTTATTATTTGATTTTTACATATATTTCTTTTCAGTCATAACTGGGTTCCTCTGTAGAAAACCTGGATGAGAGTATGGTAATTGTGTGACACAAGAAGGTGTGAGGTTTCCAAACATGGATCAGAAGGATTAAGAGTGTTCAGCTGTTTAATCAAGTTCTAAATTCACCCCACACATTGTGGTTTCTTCATGATCTTTCTGTTTTTAGTCAATATGCTAAAGAAAGAAACAGATCATTGTATTATTATTATTATTACCGTATTTTCCGGACTATAGGTCACAGTTTTTTGCCTAATTTGCATGCCCTGCGACCTATAGAGAAGACCTGTTTATGGATTCTTTCCCCATATTTTTAGACCAATTTTTGGCTCAGATATGACCGTTTTTCATTTTGGCAAAAAAATGGTGCAGTACCACTTTTGTCCGCTAGGGTACACCGACCGGTCCCACGTCATGTGTCCGAAGGCAGCCTCCTCTGCTCGGACTGACTCTGTCGCTGCCCGGCCTCCTGCTCTGGAGGTAACTACTGTTTGCTGTGTTTGTCAGCTGTTTGTTAGCAAGATAATCAAGAACCACAGGACAGATTTTTACCAAACTTACAGAAAGTGATCACTGTATGGACATTTACAATTGACTATCTTTATGAGATGTTTGAGATTTTAAAAAAATCAGGAAGACTATTTATCCTATGAATTATTGAATGGATAAGGGGTATGATAATATGTTAAACTTCATCATACTCCTTTTCAGACTCACAGTCACCATTAGAGGAAAGGAAAAGGAAAAAAAGTATATTAGCATATAAAAATTGGGTCCCGGTATGTTCATTTGATATTAAGATTGTATCTATACTCGGAAACATGAAAGTCTTCAGTATTATGTTTTGTGGTGAAATGTCTGTCTGAAATTAAATTTATCATCATCATCATCAACTTGAACTTGAACTTGAATATAAGCCACACCCACTAAAATAATAAATAGATAATAATTCTGTACATACTGTATATATCACTTCACCACTTGCTCTTGCCGAGGTCGGGCGCCTTTTTCCTCCTCTCCACTTTACTTTGCTGCTCTGTCTTGTCTGTGAAACTGCTTTGGAGCCTCTCTCTTCATATCTTCCGAACCATAGTTAGGGACTTGGATTTGGTCAGTTGGTCCCTCAACACAATTGATAACATTTCTTCGAAGAGAAGACAGGCTTTAGATGAGCATGCACGCAGCTGGATATCTCATCGACTTGGAAGACTTGATGATGTGTCAATTTCTGCTGTCATTTGTGGATTTTAAGGATGTATTTATAATTGGATTTATGATAACTGGTTCCTGCTTTTTGGATTCTGCTGTTTCTGGTCTATCAAGAACTTGTGAGAGAAGTTCTGCCAAGGAAGTCGTCTGCAGCAAATTTGGACCCAATCATGCTGCTTGCCTTGTGATGGCTTGGTTCGTGCCTCAAGCTCCCAAACTCAAATGCCTTTGGCAGAATGGATCAGATCTTGGGGATTATTCTCAGTCATGGTCCATTGGTGTGGCCATGTAGTTTGGACATTTCGGAACCGAGTGAACCAACACAGACTCAAGGTTGATGTCAATAAAGTTCTGCCAGTTCCCAAAACAACTGTGTGTTTATCTGAATTTGGCTCCCTTGGCTGGCCTTGCAGGTCACCTTATCTGAATTCGCCTGGAGGACATGTAATCTGACGCTCTGCATCCCACACCCCCATCCCCCTTCCCATCGAGGAATTCCAACCTATCAACCTGAAGAAACCAGCTAAAAAAACATTGTGTCATCATTTCAGGACTCGGATTTCCAAAGGCGTTGTCCTTGGCCATTCCCCGACATCCCTCGAGAATGTTTACAGACCTCACCGGAGTGAACTGGTTGATTATTCCATCCTTATCAGAATTCCTACTGTGCCCTCGAGTGCATCCTTGGACATGCTCATCGCTCTCGTCATCTCCTCCCTTCTGCGGAATGTTTATGTCACTATGTGCTTGTGTGTGCGAGGTGTTTTTTAATATTAGTATTTCTTCTCAGCCAAGAAGAAAGAGTTTGATAGGATTTCTTTTTATTCCAATTTCTACATGTGTCCAGTTTCATTACTTTTTTGTCAGTCTAAACAGGTCTCATTTGTAAATGAGTCTTTGAGTCTCAGTGTGATTTATCTGTCTAAATGAAGGTTGAATTGAATTGAATTGAACAGGCCGCGCTTGTAAGCTGAGGGTTTCCATGGTGTAACATTAAATATTTACAAGGAAAGATTTTTAGGGATGCACCGATGAATCGGCTGGCCGATCGATCGGCCCCGATTTCCTTAATTTAGGGAGATCGGTGATCGGCCGATCTTTAAATGAGAAGCTGATTTTATCCACCGATCGCATCTGCCTCAGCAAAGGTTGGAAAATCCTGAAAATTTAGGGTGCATTTTGACCTTTTAACACCTGAAAATCAGTATCGGCCAAAATCGGAATCGGCAGGTCAGACTTTCTAAAAATCGGTGATCGGTGATCGGCCAGAAAATTGAAATCGGTGCACCCCTAAAGATTTTCCATACTTATAATTAAATATGTACCAGTTACATACACAAATACATAAATATTTTTTTCCTGAACGATGCTTGTAACACGGCTGGTTTAAAAAAAAATACAGTAGCCTACCAATAAGTCATTGATCACACTATTCACCTTTCTCCTGCGCAAGGAGGAAGTTTTTTTTTTTAACCTTTATTTTTACAGGTAGTCTCACTGAGTCATGAGGACCCACCCCCAAGCGACCCCCAAGCGAGACATTTATTGGGCAGCTATGTGAGTACCTGGGCATTCCCACGAATTAGTCACAGCATTGTATAAGCCGTAGGGTTCAAAGCCTGTTAAAAAAGTAGCGGCTTATAGTACGGAAATTAGTATTTATTAGTTTTTGTCTTAAAAACCAGCATGTAAAACACAGGTTTATCAGATTTTTTTTTGGCAACAAAATGATACATTTTAATTCCAGTTTTCTTAACAGGTCAAAACACTGAAGCCTATAAATGCATGGGCTGAGATGTGTGAGAGCATCCTGCTTTGCTTTGGCATGCCACTATTCTCCTGACAACAAGTTGTTTCTGTGCCCCACAGCGGGACTCCACAGAGATTAGGCTGTCGGTAGAGTTTCACTGGGCTTAAAAGAGCTTTGCAACACATGGAGCTGTCCGTCAAGAGAAGAAACAAACCATCATGGAAAAACTGCAGACATTAGAGAAAAGTGAGCTGCCAGTTTTACATTGATTGTTTTTTTTTTCTGCTCAGCTATTGAGAGCATGTGTTTCATGCAAACATGGACAACTGTTGCTCATATCCCTCATAATAAACTGTACCATGATGTAATCAGGGACTGAAGAAAATTAGGCCCATTTTGTAATGTTTTCTCACCCATGTTCACAAATGATGGTCCGGTGAAATGGCCGATTAAGATCGTCTAACCCTTGGTGTCCTTTTACTCCCCGTGGAAATTTGAAGACTTTGATGTCTCTAACCTGAATTAAGGCATCTGTTATTAGCCGTAATGTAAACTGCATCTGCACGCTACACCTGACCTCTGTCTGAGGAAGTCCACTTTCTCATGTCAGCCACCCCCTTCAAACTCTGAAAACTGTAAAAACACCAGCAACCCTGATGGTTTATGTTTGGAGTGGTTCTGATGGTTTCATTGTCAGTGAACACAACTTGCCTCCCTCTGTTAAAGCCAAAACTATCTTTGTCTTCACACTGACAGAATGCTATTTTGGAGGTTAGTATGTGGGGAGATATGTCAGCTGTTCAGCACCGTGCTCAGTCACAGTGAGAAAAAAACAAAAGGGAAAGAAGAAGAACTACAAGCTGTCAGCTTTAAGACGCAGCGTGCAAAACTACTCTTCGATGGATAAACATTTGTCATTAATGTAAAAATATTTATTTGGCTGACAGGCCTGTTGCTGTGGTGGATTTAATTTTAAATTTTTTTTAGAATAAGTATTTTTTGCGCAACTGTTGCAACAGTAGGGGATGCCAGGATATATTTACGCCACAAATCATCTGTCTGATTTTTAGGTAAGTGAGTCACTTTAAGTGATTTAACATGTTTTAATTTGTTATTTTATGTACTATTCAACAGCACAAGTGAAAATATATTCAAGCATAATGCCAGCAGTACACATTCAAAAGGTCTGAAGTATAAATATATTGCACAAAGTTAATGAGTTCTGAATTACTAAAAGTCCAAAGCAACTTTTTGTGGGTTAGATTTACAAATTTTATTAACATTTATCTTATTTATTGACAAAATATCAATACTTACCACAAACACAGTGTTTTTTCAAAATGGGTTCAGGGTCATAAAACACCAAGATAATCGTCAGAAATTAAATCAAACATTGAAATGATTGCTAATGTTTTATGTCCACCATATGAAGAATAAAAATGTGTCATAAACAAATGAATAGGACTGTTTGCTCATTTAGTCACTAGCAATGCATTTATGATTAAACTGATGATGGTTGTATCAATAAACCTCTGTTACCATCAGAAGGTGAAACATTTGGGAACCACTGAACTAGACCGTTCTTTGCAATAATAATGTAACTGTGTGGCACGTAACACAAAGCATTTGAGCTTTAGGAAACAAGGCAGATATACTTTGCACTCAAAAGTAAGTAAGTCTTTATGATCAACACATCCAGTCCAACAGTTCTCATTTGTGTTTGTTCTCTCCAGAGCTTGGCCTGTTTCGGAGTTTGCCGCACTCGGGCTGATGGAGATGGCATCACAGCTGAGTCTATATTGGTGGTGCTGAGCTCAGCTGAGTGAGGTGACAGATCATTGTGTTCTTCATTGCAGAGGAGGGCTGGCATCCTGTAGGGATCAGCTCTACGAGTGAATGTGTGCCCGTCCTGACTGGCTGGTCTTTGGACTTAGGCTAGTTTTACATTAGCAGTCAGGGGATAATATTTAGGGTACTGTACGTGCACGAGTTGTGATCGTAATTTGGAAAAATTCTTGTTGAAAACTAGGGATGCACCGATCCACATTTCTCACTTCCGATCCGATACTGATACTTTATAACTGAGTATCGACCAATACTGATACATTTCCGATCCAATACTGTTCAGGTATGTGACTCTGTATAATGAAACTTTCGTACCTAAACTATTCATTTTAACATTGTGTGAGATAAACCCAGTGAAGACACTCATAAGTCTTACAATAGGGAACCCACTGACTTTACCAGCACACAGGACAGGAGGCAAGTATACCACACACATGTCCTCCTTACTCATGGTGCAGCTGAAAAAAACTAAAAAAGTTCTAAGCATGATGGGAAAGACAACACAGCCACTCTCCTTAACCACTAAGAGAGTGGATTTTGTTGTCTTTCCCATAATGCTTAGCGTTTTTTTAGTTTTTTCAGCTTTAGCTGGACAAACTATTGGTTATAACTATTGGTTATAATGGGTAAGACAACAAAACCCACTCTCTTAGTGGTTAAGGGGAGTGGCTGTGTTGTCTTTCCCATCATGCTTAGCGCTTTTTTAGTTTTTTTTCAGCTGCACCATGAGTAAGGAGGACATGTGTGTGGTATACTTGCCTCCTGTCCTGTGTGCTGTTAAAGTCAGTGGGTTCCCTATTGTAAGGCTTAAGAGTATCTTCATTAGGTTTAACTCATACCATGTTAAAAAGGGCAGTCACAGAATGTGATTGAACACAAGTGCTCTTTGAAGCTGGTATCGGAAAATTATCGGTAGGTTGGATCCGATACCCGATACCTAAATAATGCTGATATCGGATACCGATACTGGATCGGATCTGTCCCATCCCTATTGAAAATGTGTCTCTTTAACTTATTCATTTAAATATATTTCATTTTAACAACTGATAGATCTCATTCTACTTAAAATTGTATTCCCTTTTTTTTTTTTTTTGCTGCAGCCCATCCCTTGTGTGATAGAAAAGAAAGAGTCACCGTCCACCCTCAGTGACAAACAAAGACATGGGAGACAATAAGGCAGTAGGAGTTGTAGCAGCTGCACGTAAGTTTAGCGTTCAAGACCGAGTTATGTGGTTTTTTTTGCAATGGGCAAGAATCTCTCAAAACTCCTAATGTGCTTGTTGCCAGTGAATCGTTTGCAGGTGGTGAAGGGTTTGGAGGACGTGGAGGTGTCCGAGTTCGAGAGCTGCTCCTTCGAGGTCACTCTCAACCAGGCTTACGTAGAAGGCGCCTGGACGAGGGATGGGACGAGGGTTAAATCTAGACCGAGTTGCCGCATCAGCATGCACGGGAAGAAACACGCCCTCATACTCACACGGGTGAATTTGGGAGATGGAGGCTTGTACACCTTCCAGGCTAACGGCATCCAGACATCAGGGCGACTCAGTGTCAGAGGTGATCCATAAAAGTTGTACCGTTTTCATGGTGATTTAACGTGATCAGAACTCTGGCTGTGGCAAATTTGGTCAAATCCAGATTCAAAATAAGCCACAACCAACGTCTGCCTGGTGAAAAGAGGCGATAGGATCGTTTTAAACATTAAATGAACATTTCTGTTTCCAAACCTAAAGTGCTAAATATAAGAGCAATGTGTTTCATAAGACACATTTGAAATCTGAACTAAAACCTGAACAGAAAATTTGAGTAAAGCACACTCTGGTTGCTTTCAGTGAGATGAAATTGAATATTTTCTGACAGCTAGGGACATCCACATTGTAAAGGAGCTGGAGGACGTTGATACAATCGAACGTCAGCCTGTCAGCTTCACCTGTGAGGTCAACCAGGTGGATGCAGATGGTCGTTGGTACCGGGACGACAGCCGAATCCGACCGGGGGACAACATTAAGATCAGGCATCAGGGTGAGATCATCAGGAAGAAGCTTTTTATCGAATGCGTTGCTTTTAAAAGAAACCTGAATTCAAACTGGCGTAAAGAAAGTAAAAAAAGTATTTCACCACATTTGATTTCAGGTAAAACTCACAGCTTGTTCTTCAAGTCAGTTCGTCCAGAGCACGCAGGCGAGATCAGGTTCACTGCAGAGCGTGTCTCGTCTTATGCCACTCTCTCAGTCCAAGGTGAGCCACCACGTTCAACCACAGACGACACATTCTTTTACAAATTACAAATTTAATATTTAACCTAAATATTAGGGGGTATAAATCACCAGTTTTACCATGACACAATATTATATTGATTTGTTTGTATGACGATATGATTTTTCTCCATACCACAAAATCTGCCACGATACGATTTTGGTTGTATTCGATTCACAAGTCTGCGGACGATATATTGCAATATCATTGCCCATCTCATTTACATAGAAATAAATTTACAAAAACAATTCAAATATGACTTAACCATTTTATTTCTGTTATTACAGGCAACAGACATAAAAAAAACTTAATTAATGAAAAAATAGAAATAAATGACCTGTTCAGTATAGTCTCACTTTTCTCATGTTTAAGTGTATTTTATCAACCAGTTAACTTTAAAGTGCCCTGATTACCTTTCAGTTATAAAGAAACAAAAATAGATATAGAGCTTACGGTACATAACATGGCTATCAATGCCGTGTTTCTTCTTCAGGTGAAATTTATTGTTTCCCAAGTATTTTAGCACACACTAGCATGTGTTGCATACAGCACGAGCTTTGTCTGTTGGTTGAGCCGTCTTTCTGTCAGAATCCAAAATATTTCCACATTGTTGATTTAAATTCAGCAGGAGAGTGAATTTCATTATCTGTGTTTTCTGCCTTGTCTGCCATGTTGCTGAGGTGGCCGCAGAGCGCAGCCGCACACCGAAATGGTGACAGACGTACCTTGGGAATTTCAAAACAAAAGCGTATTTGCCGATACGAATCGATGTTTTGGTTTTACCATGATATAATTGAATCATTAGTCATTTAATCAATATGTCAATTTAAATCTATGCATTGCTACACCCCTATTTATTTAGTCTCATGACAACTTAAGTCTGTTCTGTCCTTTAGAGCTCCCGGTCCAAATAGTTCGTCCTCTCAGGGTCAAGATTGCCATGTACCGCCACAGAGGTCTGCTGGAGTGTCAGGTGTCCAGACCTAATGCTCATGTCAGATGGTACAAGAACAGAAAGGAGCTCCTTCCTGGTAAAAAGTATCAGCTGATCAGCCAAGACGTCTACAGACAGCTGACAATCGAAGACGTCTGTTCCTCAGATGAAGACACCTACACATGTGATGCAGTGGATGACAAAACATCGTGTCAGCTTCTGGTGGAGGGTGGGATACTTCTGTCAGTGCAATGTGTTGCATTTACCTGCTATGGAGTGTTTTTTTTTTTTTGCCTAACACTTTTGAGCTTCTCAATAAGAAACTTGAAAAGATGAGTGTGTGTTTTGGTGTAACTATCATTTTAACATGTGTTGTTGTTGTTGTTGTGCATGCAGAGCAGGCTATTTGCATAGTGCGGGGGATGAAATCAGCAAGAGTGATGGAGCCAGAACCTGCAATGTTCCAGGTAGAAATCAACCTAAAGTCGGGGAGGCCCCCCAAGTGGACCCTGAATGGGGAGATTTTGGAGCACTGTGCAGGAGTGAACATTGACAGGGAAGGACACATCCACAGTCTTTGTTTCACGACCACAGACAGTTCCATGTCAGGGCCTGTGGTCTTCGTGGCCGGCAAGAGTCGCTGCACTGCTCAGCTTACGGTCAAAGGTGAGATTTCCAGACTTAAACTCTCCACCCAAATCAACTTGGATGCCAAATTAAATGTGCTTTAATCTGCACCTGAGTACACTCTTTATGATATTTTAATAGAGTGAGAAGTGTAAAAACAAGAGATAAGAAAGCATTAATGCTTTTAATGACCACATGTGTCAAACTCAAGGCCCGCGGGCCAGATGTGGCCCTCCACATCTTTTTATGTGGCCCTTGAGAGCTTAAAAGGTCTGATTGTCACATAATCAATAAGTCAAAAGGGTTTTATATTATAACAGTGCAAGAAGTAGACATATATTTCTACACCTGTGCAAATATATATATATGTAATATTTGTAAGTTGAATAAGTAAAAAAAACCTATTTACCAATAAGGAGTAGTTGTGTTTAATTTAGATTACTGTGCATTTAGTTAAATTTAACTACATTTATACTGTCTTACAGCTACATCTGGTCCATTGAGGGCAACCACTAAGCTGATGTGGCCCTCGGTGGAAATTAGTTTGACACCCCTGCCTTAAACAAATTCTAAGAGCTTCAAATCTGTTTTTAAAATGCTCTAGAAACTTGTGCAACAAGACCAAACAGATCAAATGTGAATTTGCTGCATGCCCATTAATAAAATGAGCTGGAGTGTTTTGGACAAATTGCACAAACTTACGATCTGAAACATTAATTGAACCCAGATTATATAAAATCAAGAGTTATATGCTGGTGCAGATTCTCAGTCGTCCAGGACATGATAAAATAAAAAAAAGACGTTCAATACAGAACAACTGGACTTTATTTGTTACAGAAAACGTTTCGACCTCTATCCAGATGGCTTTTTCAATTCTATGAGCAGACTGTGTGCCAGTGGAGTTATAACAGTCTTAGGAGACATGCACCAACCTATGTAAATTGCAAGCTGAGGTAACACATACATGTAAATTGACAAATCACACCTTAACAGTAGGGGTAACCTCTGGATAGAGGTCGAAACGTTTTCTGTAACAAATAAAGTCCAGTTGATCTTGTATTGAATGTCTTTAAAAAAAATAAAAAAAATAATCAAGAGTTCTTCCTCAAAGGAACAAAGTAAAGAAATGTTTATACTAGCAATAATCCTCAGATGGATAAAATGGTCTTTGACAACCACACTTACTTGTTTCATAAATGTAATAGCAAAACACATATTTTAAGGTTTCTGCAAATAATGTTTAAAAATGTTCAAAGGTCTAAATGGGAAAAAACCAAAGGGAAAGAAAGTCCAAATAATACCACTCCTAATTTTTACTTGTTTGGGCTGAGAAAGTGGTGAGTAATACAGTGACAGTCGTTATTATATCAGATTTCAAATTTTACTTAATTTGTAGTTTTGCATGATATTAGTTGAATTGTCTCATATGGATGGAATCACTTGATAATTGTGTAATGCATCCTATTTTTTGAACAAAACTGATGCGTGGCATAAAGCAATTCACTGTTGATGTATTTTTTTTTCTGTCAGAGCGACCTCTTGAGGTTGTTCACCATCTGGATGATGTGGAAGCAAAGGAGAATGGCTCTGCGACTCTGAGCTGTGAGTTTGCCCCCTCTCCCAGGGTGATCCGGTGGTTTAAAGGTCGCACAGCTCTGAAGAGCTCCAACAAGTATTCCATGAAGAGAGAAGGGAAACGAGCAGAACTGACCGTTCATGGCCTGATAGGAATGGATGGGGGGCAGTATCACTGCATGGCTGGAGGGACACAAAGCACAGCACAGGTGAAGGTAGAAGGTATGTTTCAAGACTTGGATTTCAACGTTATGGATATTTTGGTTTATTTTTGTAATCATTTTTGTGCTTGTGTTGCAGTGAGAATATTGAAGTTGGTCAAACACCTTGAGCCAGTGGAAATCGAGGAAGATGGCATTGCCACTTTTTCATGTGAGCTCAACTATGTTGTTGCCAATGCGGAATGGCTCCTTAACAATGTCCGACTCAGTTCCAACTCCATCAGCTGGATCCAGCACATGGGCACGATGCACAGACTTATAATGAAAAAGCTTAGACCACAGGAGAGCAGGATCACCTTCAAAGCAGGACTCCTGACAGAGACAACTGCCCTGAAAGTCAAAGGTGTGTAATTGAATGGGTTCTATTTTTAAATTACGTTCAAATGTATGAATATTCATTTCTGAAACACACCAAATTCACATGGAATTATATGGTGTCAGAGCGTCCAGCAGTGTTCCTCAGGTCTTTGGAGGATGTAGTTGGAGAAGAGCAAGGAAAAGTTTGCCTGCAGTGTGAAATTTCCAAGGATTCAGTGACCCCTGTTTGGAGAAAGAATGGTATGGTCCTCACACATGATGATAAGCACGAGCTTGTGCAGTTTGGGAAGTCCATGGCACTGATCATCCACTCGCTGAGTAAAGACGATGCCGGACAATACACCTGTGACCTGGGCACCAGTCAGTCCAAGGCTAAAGTTACAGTACATGGTGAGTAGCTGTCTTCTCAGCTCTAAATCCAGATGTTTATCTTCAGTGACTGTATATCTCAAAGACAAAATCATTGTCACTTTGCTGTTAACATTACAGACCTTCACATTACCATTGTCCAGCGTATGAAGACAACCTCTGTTCATGAGGGTGAAAGCTGCACGTTTGAGTGCCATCTCTCTCATGATGTTGACGATGAGCCTACTTGGACAATCAATGGCCAAACAGTGGTTACCAATGACCACATTCAGCTTGTCAGCAATGGCTGCAAGTACAAGATGACCATTAGAGATGCTGTACTTACTGACGCTGGAGAGGTGGTCTTCACCATTAAAGATTTAAGTTGTAGGACCATGCTGTTTGTCAAAGGTGAGTAGTTGGAGTTGTTGTGTCTCACTAAGACAATGATGGATGGTTTGAAAGAAACCCTGTGATCTAGTTCTTTAAACTGGAAAATGTTTTTCCTGCTCTAGAAAAGCCAGTGCACATCTTCAGGGACGTGCTGGATGTCAAGGCTGTACCTGGAGAGGACGCAGAGCTGAGCTGTGAAATCACCAAACCAGAAGCCACCATCCGTTGGCTAAAAAATGGTCATCTCATCAGGCCGAGCCTCAAATATTTAATGAGGGTGGAGAAAAATCTGGCACGAATGGTGATCAAGAATGCCACCATCAAAGACTCTGGAGAATACTGCTGTGAGGCTGAAGGTGTTTCCTCTTGCGCCAAGCTGGAGATCAGAGGTAGCTGCTGTTATATTTTGATTTATCCTATTTTTTTAAGGGCAAAGTAAAAATCTTAATTGAGGATGTGGAAAGAAATATACCGTATTTTCCGCCTGAAAGGTCGCTCCGTTATATAGATTGCTTTGTCCTGTTATTGGGAATAAATTGGAAAAATCCATAAACAGATCGCACCTTTATTTAGGTTGCATCTATTATGCGTCACCGCTACGCGACGCGTCAGCGCCTCATTTGCCCTGCTGAAAATGTCTGCCACAGAAGCGAGCGAGCACGGAAGGACTTTACAAGATTAACACGGTAAAAACAAATATTTTTTTGCTAAAAATTATAGCTGACATTATAGCACAAGGGTTCCTGAGCTTAACCGTTCCTTAATAAATTCACGAAATGGTCAAATCTGCTGGATTTAAATTGTTTTGCTTTGACGTCTTCCAAACGGTTGCATGCACTGCGAAAATAAATTATAAATAAATCTAATTTTAGCTCAAATGTCTCATACAGGTCACAGTTTGTAAATGATCACCAAGCAATTACGTTCTGTAAGCTTCAAGAAAATCCACGCTGTGGTTTATGAGTTATTTAGACAAATAGTAGCAGGAAAATAACCCGAAGTTAACGCAACACGTTTAAGTCTATAAAACATTGAATTTTATCTCAAATGTCTCATACAGGTCAACAGTTTGTAAATGAATAACAAATAATTACTTGAAAGAAAATCAGACGAGTGGTTTATGAGCTACAGTATTTGCTAAAATATTCACGGAAATAAAACTAGACTAACGCGACACGTTTACGTCTATAAAACATCGATTTTTTTTTATCTCAAACATCTCATAAAGCTAGTCAGTTGTTAATGTCCATACAGTGATTACTTTCTGTAAGTTTGATAAAAATCTGTCCTGTGGTTCTTGACTTATCTTGCTAACAAACAGCTACAAACACAGTAAACAGTAGTTACCTCCAGAGCAGGAGGCCGGGCAACGACAGAGTCAGTCCGAGCAGAGGAGGCTTTTTTCGGACACATGAACTTGAAACGGTCGGTGGACTCTCTGGAAGTGTCCCCTAGTGGACAAAAGTGATACTGCACCATTTTTTTGGCAAAATGAAAAACGGTCATATCTGAGCCAAAAATTGGTCTAAAAATATGGGGAAAAATCCATAAACAAGTCTCACCTCTCTATTAGTCGCAGGGCATGCAAATTAGGCAAAATAACTGCGACCTATAGTCCGGAAAATACGGTAGGTGAACAGTTCACAAATTGGAAAGCACTGAAAATCACTCCATTCTTAAAAGAGTTATGCAAACATCTGGATAAATAGGTTTTAATCCTTATTCCAAGATAAGGTTAGTTTGACTGTATTTATTACCATAGTTATTTTAAATTGTAAGCTCTGCCTCAGACTGCCAAACTTTGCTTTTTTATTCAGAACTCCAGCACACATTTGTGAGGGAGCTGAGAGACACTCGAGCAGAGGAGAAGGGTAAGGTGACCCTGGAGTGTGAGACCAGGCGGCCAGACAAGCGTGTGACCTGGCTGAGGGGCATGATGGAGCTCAGGTCTGGGAAGAAGTATGTCATCAAGCAGAAGGGAGTGATTCTGTCGCTAACCATCACCTATTTAGACAAATCTGACTCTGATCTATATACATGTGATGTTGGTACCATGCAGAGCCGGGCACACCTGACTGTGCAGGGTAAGTGTGTGGTGCATGTGTCAATGTGTGCCTCACCAGGGACAATTTGTTTTATAGGTCCAAGCTGCAAAACTTTTCTTGATACCTATTCTAAAACAGTGCAAAATAAATAATTTTGTTTTATTGTGTATTTTTTGTTTTTGTAAAACATTGAAGATGTCAATGTTCAGAGCAACTCCTGTACTGTATTCTGTGTTTTTAGTATTTGAACATTTCCATGTTTCAGGTCAGAACGTGTTGATCTTGGATGAATTAGAAGATGCAGAGTGCCTCGAGGGTGAAACAGTCACATTCAGATGTCAAATTGGTCCCAGTGACTATACGGGGGTCAAGTGGTATCTGGACGAGACTCTGCTTTACACCAATGAGCTCAATGAGATCCAGGTGGTTTCAGGAGGCAACCACACCCTCACCTTCAGGCAGCTTGCTCGTAAAGACACCGGCACCATTTCATTCGTAGCAGGAGACAAAAGATCCTACGCCTCCCTGTTGGTTAGAGGTACGGTTTGGAACTCCCTGCAAGTTTCTTCTGTCACTCTTCAGAATTGACTCAGCTTCATGGTTTTGTGTTACCAGAAAGGCGTCCCACTATTATCAAAGCACTGGAAGACTGTGAGGCCATTGAGGGAGGTGGCTTGGTTTTGTCCTGTGTCACTTCTAAGCCATGTCACATTGTTTGGTACAAAGATGGCTGCACGATGTGGCACTCCTCCAGATACTTCACCAGTCGATCTGACTGTGAAGCTCGGCTGACTATTCGGGAGGTGAGCAGCAGTGATGCTGGGGTGTACGAGTGCAGTGCTGGATCAGTAACAACAAGCGCTGTTGTCACTGTCAAAGGTACAAACAAAAGCTCTCTCCTCTGTAAGATGATAGCCAACCATGGACTAAACCTTTGTAACAGATTCTACATTATATATTGTAAGTTCTCCCCATGTGTGTCCTTTTTTTTTAGCCATCCCAGCAGAGTTCATACAGCTTCTAAAGGCTGTGGAGGCAAAAGAGGGAGAAACTGTTACTTTAACCTGTGAATACTCTCTGCCGGGGGTCCAGTTCCACTGGAGGAAAGGTTTTGAGAGCATCAGGCCAGGAGACAAGTATGTGTTTAAACAAAGGAAAACAATCATTTTACTTACCATAAAAGCCCTTTCACCCGATGACTCAGGCGTGTACACATGCCTGTGTAGACAACACCATACATCAGCAAGCCTCAAAGTACACGGTAAGCTGTTTTATTTTCGTCTTGTATGGAAACATACACAGATGACAAAATGTTGCATTATTATTATATTACTCACATTTTCTTACATTTTACTATTTAAAAACAAGAGACATTGTGCAGATTTTTAAAACGTGTGTGCATATTCAAAATACCAATACGTTCACTCTACAATACCTCAAAAATGACAGCTAAACACAAAAACATGTAAGTTAACAATTAGTCAAAATCACAACTTAATAAACCAAAGCACTTGGGGGAGTGGTGGCGCAGTGGTTAGAGACGGTGGGCCTGTGATCGGAAGATTGCCGGTTCAAGCCCCGGTACCGACATAAAAAAATGTGGGGGCCCCTGCGAGCAAGGCCCTTTAAGCTAGATTTATACTATTGAAATATTGCTTCAAGAAAGCAGTGCGCCAGGGTACGCGTGCCAAAAGTGACGCAATATCACCATCCCCGCCCCTGCGCGTATTCCCCGTGCGTCGTTTTGGCGCGTGTCGTGCACCTCCGATTTTTTGAAACTCTGCAAGGCTAGTGCACGCGCCGTGGGCGCTACTGAATTGATTGACAGGTCGGGTGGGGACCTCACCCGACAGCCTTCACGCTCTTCACGCCAGAGCCTGCAGCTGTCTGCGCCGCTGTCCAGGTCGTGGAGACGGCGTCGTGATGCATGGAGGAATATTTTGTATGTGACACAAATGTATTAAATTCCCCTTCTTCATCCCTGATCTGGACTTTTCTTTTGTTTTTTTGCCAAAAGTCAAGTGATCGCTTCCTCCTCCGCTGACTCCATGCATTAAAACCGCAAGACACAATAACTGTTGTTCTATTATGATTTGCTCCTCTAATAAAGACAACAGTTCAGCACGCGAGCGGAAAGCCATTTGTTTTTGTTGTGTGACGTCAAACAGTTCTTCTTCTACGGTAGATTTCTTCTTCTACACCCTTTCTTGCAACATATGCACAGGTTTTAGAGGGTACTGCCACCTGCTGGTCCGTAAAAGAACAGCACTTTGCCATGCGCCGCCGTGCGTCAACTATAAACACAGCGGCAACACTGTAAACGCAGAAGCCGCACGGCTCAGTGCGCGCACAGTCTGCACGCTCCAGCCAGTGGACCAAAGCGCGAGTATAACGAGGCCATAACAGGTCTCTCTTGAAAATGAGTTCTCGTGGCTCAACGAGACTACCTGTATAAAGTCAAGTCAAAGTCAAAGTCAACTTTATTGTCAGAACTGCAATATGTACAGGACATACACAGGATTGAAATTACGTTTCTCTCAGTCCCTCGGTGCAACAGTAACCATTTAAACACTAAAACACTGAAACATTTAATAAACATAAGCATAAAATAGTAAAAGTGTAACACTGTCCTGAGTTTTTGCATAGTAGTATAAAAGTATGAAAATTTACACCAACACTAAAACACTAAACATTTAATGAACATAAGCATAAAATGAAATAATAAAAGTGTAATACTGTCCTGAGTTTTTGCATAGTAGTATAAAAAGTATAAAAAGTATATCTATAAAATAAACTGAAGGTTCTAGCATTGACATTTGCAAAGAGTGGCAAAGCAGCATATGAGTTAATGTACACAGTATATGTATGAGGTAGTTGATGTTGGTATAGAGGCAAAGTGGCATATGCAGTAAGGCACATAAGGCACATTGGGCATCCTTAAATAAGGCTAGTCAGAGAATACTGTATATGTATCAGCAGTAGTGTAGATATAAAAGTAGTGTAAATGTAAACAGTAGTAATAAATGTAAACAGTAGTAATAAATGTAAACAGTATTAATAAATGTAAACAGTGAATGTAAACAGTAGTATGACTATAGGCAGTAATGTAATACAAACATTAGTGCAAATATGAGAAGTAGTGCAAACTGAATGAGCACATGACCGAGAGTTTAGTGAATAACCCGTTTGATGACACAGAGTCCAGTGTTAAAATCTTTGTGTTGTGTGGTAATGTGTGAGAAAGTTTTTTGTGTTAAGGCAGTTCAAATGGGAGGGGAGGCAGAGCAGGCAGAGTGTTTAGCATCCTGACTGCCTGATGAACAGAGCTGTCTCTCAGTCTGCTGGTTCGAGCCTGGAGACTCCTCAGTCTCCTCCCTGATGGCAGCAGTCTGAAGCAGCTGTGTAGTGGGTGTGTGGGATCACCTGCCATGCAGAGGGCTTTCCGAGTGAGGCGGTTGCTGTGTAAGTCCTGCAGTGAGGGGAAGGAGGTGCCGACGATCTTCTCAGCTGCTCTCACGATGCGCTGGAGGCTCTTGCGGCAGGATGCAGTACATGCACCAAACCACACAGTGATGCAGCTGGTCAGGACACTTTCTATGGCACCTCTGTAGAAGGTGCACATGATGGGGGTTGAAGCTCCAGCCCTTTTCAGCTTGCGGAGAAAGTAGAGACGCTGGTGAGCCTTCTTGGCCAGTGATGCAGTGTTCCTGCTCCAGGACAGGTCCTCTGAGACGTGCACTCCCAGGAACTTGGTGCTGTCTACTCTCTCCACTGCGGTGCTGTTGATGGTCAGAGGGGCATGTTGGGCATCCCTCTTCCTGAAGTCCACAACAATCTCCTTTGTCTTCTCCACGTTGAGAGTGAGATTGTTGTGTCCGCACCACAAGGCCAGGCGGCTCACCTCGTTCCTGTAGTCCGTCTCATCGTTGTTGCTGATGAGACCTACCACTGTTGTGTCGTCCGCAAACTTGATGAAGTGGTTGGAGCTGTATGATGGTGTGCAGTCGTGTGTTAGCAGGGTGAATAGAAGGGGGCTCAGCACACATCCTTGTGGGGCCCCTGTGTTCAATGTGATGGTGCTAGATGTGTTACTCCCGATCCGTACTGTCTGTGGTCTCCCGGTCAGGAAGTCTAGCAGCCAGTTACACATTGAGGTGTTCAGCCCCAGACTGTCCAGTTTATGGATGAGCTGTTGGGGGATGATGGTGTTGAATGCCGAGCTGAAGTCGATGAACAGCATTCTAACATAAGAGTCCTTCGTGTCCAGATGTGTGAGAGCTGTGTGGAGGGCAGAGGAGATGGCATCGTCGGTTGAGCGATTAGGTCGGTATGCAAATTGGAAGGGATCCAGGGAGGCAGGGAGGACAGATGTGATGCTTTTCATGACTAGCCGTTCAAAGCCGTTCAAAGCAAAGAAAGGGTAAATGAAAAATTTCAGACAGCGCAGCATAGGACCCAAAGCAATATTTTACAAATTATATCAACAAAATTAAGAAAACTCTAAGTTGTTAATGATCAATCTTTAATTACAATTTATGAGCCACCACAACTAATTAGTTTTGGCTTTGCGTCTCTGTCATTCTACAACTCACTCAATTGTGCAAATGATGAGCTACATTTTGGAGAGGTAGTACTTTGTAGATGAGCGTAATCCCCAACACATAATCTGAGCATTGACAAATCTTTAACACTTTGGCATTAAAATCAAAAAAGGCGTTCAATACAGAACAACTGGACTTTATTTGTAACAAACAAGACGTTTCGCTCATCATCCAATAAGCTTTCTCAATTGGAGACTGTGAGAGGGAGAGAGAAGTTATAAGCAAGCTGGGCCACTGGTGCACACCAAATTAGGTAAATTGGAAGCTAACACACACACATACTTGGGATAACACGTGCCTGTGACCCATACAAGTGGCCCAGCTTGCTTATAACTTCTCTCTCCCTCTCACAGTCTCCAATTGAGAAAGCTTATCGGATGATGAGCGAAACGTCTTGTTTGTTACAAATAAAGTCCAGTTGTTCTGTATTGAACGCCTTTTTTGATTTTATCATGTCCTGGACGACTGAGAATCTACACCAGCACTTTGGCATTAACTGATGCACAGAGTCAAAGCTGTCAAGCATGTCACATTTGTGAAAAAGAAGTGGATTTTAAAGTTATAATAGCAGACTAAATACTTTTAAAGCAATATACAGGTACAGTATTTTTATTTTTAATCGCTAGACTTTATTCATTGTATTTTCTTTCATTGTATTTACTTTGCGAGTTCATCAAAGTGAAACCATACTGGATTGGTCGAGGATCTGGTTAACAACGACCACCACCAGTACTGTTGACAAACAGGGTGCCAGCGGAAATTGTGCTACTGTTAGTCGAAGACCCAGAGGAGGGAAATGTGTCAGGAGACAGAGGGAGAGGAGGAAAGTGAAGAATGTAGGACTGAGGGTTGCAACTCTAAATGTGGGGACAATGACAGGCAAAGGTAGAGAGCTGGCTGACATGATGCAGAGAAGAAAGGTAGATGTTTTATGTGTCCAAGAGACCAAGTGGAAGGGCAGCAAGGCTCACAGCATTGGAGCAGGGTTCAAACTGTTTTACCATGGTGTGGATAGAAAGAGAAATGGAGTAGGGGTGGTCCTGAAGGAGGAGTTGGCAAAGAATGTAGTAGAGGTGAAGAGAGTGTCAGATAGGGTGATGTGTCTGAAGGTAGAAGTAGAAGGTCTGATGCTAAACATAGTCAGTGGTTATGCTCCACAGGTTGGATGTGATGGGGAGGAGAAAGATACATTTTGGAAAGATTTGGATGAAGTGATAGAGAGTATTCCCAGGGAGGAAAGAGTGGTGATTGGAGCAGACCTGAATGGACATGTTGGTGAAGGAAACAGAGGGGATGAGGAAGTGATGGGTAGGTTTGGTGTCAAGGAAAGAAACCAGGAAGGACAGATGGTGGTGGATTTTGCCAAGATAATGAAATGGCTATAGTCAATACCTATTTCCAAAAGTGGGAGGGACATAGAGTGACCTATAAGAGTGGAGGAATGAGTACACAGGTCGATTACATTCTGTGTATCCAGGAAAAGGGGGAATGTACTTGTAGGAAAGAAGTGAAAAAGAGAATCCAGGCAGGATGGAGTGGATGGAGAAAAGTTTCAGGAGTGATTTGTGACAAAAAGGTGTCAGCAAAGGTCAAAGGAAAAGTTTACAAGACAGTGGTGAGACCAGCTATGTTGTATGGTCTGGAGACAGTGTCATTGACAAAAAGACAGGAGAAAGAACTGGAAGTGGCAGAAATGAAGATGCTGAGGTTCTCCTTAGGAGTGACAAGGATGGATAAGATCAGGAATGAGATCATCAGAGGTACAGCACATGTTGAACAACTGGGAGATAAAGTTAGGGAGGCCAGACTGAGATGGTTTGGACATGTCCAGAGGAGGGACAGTGGGTATATTGGTAGAAGGATGTTAGAAATGCAGCTGCCAGGAAAAAGACAAAGAGGAAGGCCAAAGAGGAGATATATGGATGCAGTTAGAGAGGACGTGGAGATAGTTGGAGTGAGGACAGAGGATGCAGAGGACAGAGTGAAGTGGAGGAGGATGACTCGCTGTGGCGACCCCTGAAGAGGGAAAAGCCGAAAGAAGAAGAAGAAGTCTTTAATCATTGTATTTTCTGAAATCTTGTTTTTTCAGTTTTAATTCTTGTTATGTTTATTTTGCTTTTGGTTGATGTTAACTGTTGGAATATATGTTGTGCATTTCCACTTGACTCATTTAAAGAGTCTATACATGTTTTTTTTTCTTGTTTTTTTTTTCTAGCCATTCCCATCACATTTGTTCAGCAGCTGAAGAATGTGCAGGCTGAGGAGGGCAGCAGTGTCATTCTGCGCTGTGAAATTTCCAAACCTGGAATACCGGTAGAATGGAGGAAAGGACATGAGTTGCTTAAGAATGGGGTCAAGCACCAGATGAGGAAAAGGGAAACCACCTTGGAGCTGTTCATTTGGAAACCTGTGCCTGAGGACAGTGGGGTTTACAGCTGTGTGTGTGCTGATCAGATCACATCTGCCACAGTCAACATCACTGGTAGATCAGTTTTGATAAATTACTTTTGATATCATGTTGTGGAGTAAACCAGGGTCTGAAATTAATCACAATTTTTTCTCCAACTCACACAACACGTCAGCTCTACCAGTCGCCTTCAAGCAGAAGTTGAGAAACGTGCTGATCGAAGAGGGCAACACTGCAACGTTGCGCTGTGAGCTGTCCAAGCCTGGTCATGCAGTGGAGTGGAGGAAAAGAGGGGATGAAGTTATCAGGAATGGAGAGAAGTATCACCTGAGGCAGAGAGATGCGCTTGTTGAGCTCAGAATCTTTGATGTAATCCCTGAAGATGGAGACAACTACACGTGCATCTGTGGAAATGTAGAGACGACAGCCACTCTAACTGTGAATGGTAAGGGCCACAAGTTTCACTTAAAGCTCAGTTCATCTGACAAAAACAGTTTTGTATAAAGTATGGCTTAGATCAACAGAGTATTGCTCTGTAAATAATTTTTTTAAAGCTACTGTATATAGTTCACCTTTATGCTTGAGGAATTAAATGTTTATGTTTACACTTTTTTCTCATATTAAAACTTACCGGTATTAGAAAATGCAAATGCAGCAAAGCAGCACAACAATTCACAAAAAGTGGAAAGACTGCTTTGCATTGTAAAATAGTTTTCAAGATTTGCTTTAATTATTATTTTCAACCCATCAATGTTCAGTCAGGTCATCTGAACATTTTTTCTTTTTGTTTTTGTTAAGACATTTCGTCCTTCATCCAAAGGACTTAATCAGTCTGAGGAGCCACAACAAACTTAGTCCCAGCCAGTTGTTGTTGTTGCCTCTCAGAATGATGAAGTCCTTTGTAT
>JBBPBX010000457.1:22915-57916 GCA_038048925.1 Garcialebias charrua | reverse complement strand
ATATATATATATATATATATATAAAACAATTTAGTTTTGATTTTCTTAAATGTAAACATTGACTTGGCATTTTTAACATCACTCTCCAAACCATTCCACAATCCAATTCCCTGGATTGAGGTAGACCGACCCTTCAAACTAGTTCTGTATTTTGGTTTTACAAATATCTCTGTTCCCTTGAGATTATAATAATAAATAATAATTGATTTAAAAGTTATTTATTTATATATATATAGTAATCATATTTAGTATCTGGAAATGTCTAAAAAGTCTCTCTTCCCTCGTCTTTGCTGTAATATTACACAGAGCTTCCTGTATTTTTCAAAAAAGAGTTACAAAATGTGGAAGCTGAGGAGGGAGGCAAAATCTCCCTGTGCTGTGAACTATCCAAGCTTGGAGTTTCAGTCCAGTGGAAGAAGAATGGTGTACCTTTGAAATCCAGGAGGAAGTATGAGATGAAGCAAGAAGGCTTACTCCTACAACTTAACATTACAGATCTCTGTCCTGAGGACAGCGGCAGCTACACTTGTCAGTCAGCAGGTGCAGAAACCACTGCAACTGTGTCAGTGAAAGGTGTGTGAATTTTAATGTATGGTCAGATTTTACAGGGTGTTACTATAAGCAGCTATTTCACCTTTTCAATCTTTTTCTGTGTCCGCAGAGCTTCCACCAACCTTTAAGGATAATTTGAAAGATGTGGTCATTATGGAGGGAGGTACAGCCTCTCTGTGCTGTGAAGTATCTAAACCAGGTGTACCAGTACAATGGAAGAAGAACAGGCTCCCACTAAGAGCGAACAGGAAGTATGAGATGAAGCAGGATGGCTGTTTTCTCCAGCTCCACATCAAAGATCTCACACCTGAGGACAGTGGCAGCTATTCATGTCAAACAGGAGCTGCAGAGACCACGGCTAACGTGACAATAAAAGGTGTGTATACATACTTTTTTTTAAACTTTCAATTGTGAACAAATTGATCTGTTTTATAAGTGGGTAACAATAATCACAATCTTAACAAAAACCATCTGGAAAAGAAATTAACAATGCCCACATGATCATCACAGTCATGTCTGACAACTTGGGCCTCACTAAATGCAACGTTCCTGCATTTCGGTGAAGTACCAAACCAAACAAGGCCTATGGGAAGGGGATGAATCTACAGTCACACACCCACATGGTGTTTGTTGATTAGGTCCAGGAAGAGGCGCTGCCTGAAAGAATTGGGTAAAAATCCACAAGTTTGAATCGGAAATTTTTGAGGGATGGTGCTTTTTGATTGAAAGGTTGAATGGGACTTAAAGAACAGGGCCTCTTTTCATAAAAATAAAAAATAAATTGGAGAGAGGGGTCATATCAATTAATTTAGATTCATGTTTTACTCAACATTGGTCGTTTTGTTGTGCAATGAACGATTTGACAAAGATCTACTTACAAAGAAATCTGTTAAAATTTAAATTTTTTAACAGTATTGGATTTCTGCCTATGATAAAACAAAACATTTATCCATTTGTCTGGATATGTCTGTTTCTGTAAATTACACCCAATTTCAAGTTAATTTATTTTAAAAAAAAAATCCAAAACCCCCTATGGAAAGTTTCCAATTGGAAATATTTCCTAAATTTCCCAGTTTAATTCTAATGGCAAGTTTCAGCAAATTTCCTGAATATTTGCTGGTGAAATTTTATCCTGTTGCAGCCCTAATTACAAATAATCTAAAAGCTGTTTGATCTTGCCATTTTCCCAGAGCTTCCTCCCTTCTTCAAGAAAGAATTAATAGGGCTGGAGGCTGAAGAAGGAGGTACAGCATCTTTGGTCTGTGAAGTGTCTAAACACGGAGTGTCAGTGCAGTGGAAGAAAAATAAGGTGCCACTGAGAACCAGCAGGAAGTATGAGGTGAAGCAGGACGGATGCCTTATTCAACTCAACATCAAGGATCTTAAATCTGATGACAGCGGCAGCTACACATGCCAAGCAGGAAGTGCAGAGACCACTGCAGCTGTTTCAGTGAAAGGTTTGTAAATTTGGAAAGCAATTTATCTTGATATTTTCTCACATGATAAATAATTATGTACTTGCAATTGACTGTTTATTAATTCAACCTATTCCATTTTGTATTTTCAATACCCATTTATTAACAGACTTGGGGAAAAAAGTGTCAGTTCTGGTATTGCTCTACCATTCGTTGGTGTTTCAAAACCATTTGTATCACAGTGTCGTAACGACTGGTGCTGGTAAACCTAATTGTGCAGGCAGCCAGTGGAGGACTCAGAAGAATACAAAATAAAGAATTTATTTACAAAAACAAAAGCTGACAGTGCAGCAAAACGTACATGAGTAACAAGGAGTTCACAAGGAATGAGACAAACACAGGCTTAAATATAGGAAACACCAATTAGACAAAGTAAAGGCTCCAGTGAGTAATCACAGATGCCAAAGACAGAGACTGAGGATGCAAGACACAGACACGACACAAGACGGAACCAGATAAAAAACACAAACCCAAAGATAGAAACAGAGGATCATGGGAACCTGGACAAAAACACATCACTAGAAGGGATTAGACACCAAGGAACATAAACCACAACCCCTACACACAAGAAATGCATAATATTGTCTTTTCTTATAATTGTTGGCAGAACTCCCAGTTTTCTTTATGCAAGATGTACAAAATGTGGAAGCTGAGGTGGGTGGTACAATCTCCCTCTGCTGCAAACTATCCAAGCCTGTAGTCTCAGTGCAGTGGCATAAAAATAAGATGCCTTTGAGATCCAACAGGAAGTATGAAATGAAGCAGGAAGGCTGCTTCATTCAGCTTGATATCAAGGATCTCAAACCTGAAGACAGCGGCAGCTACACATGTCAAACAGGAAGTGCAGAGACCACTGCAGCTGTTTCAGTGAAAGGTTGGTGAATTTGAAACTATAGTAAAATTTACAGTATGTACCATATACAGGGCAATACATACAGCCATTTACAGTGCACTGGACATTTAGTTTCCCCATCGTATTTGGTCTTTTTTAGACAAAGTATAAGCATTTTTTGGACATCCGTATCTACTTTGTTTGCATAATAAACCAGTTTTAATGCTAATACATAAATCAATAATAAAAAAATTGTCATAACTCATGTTTTTGGCTCCATAATCTACAGTACATGTTTTACTAAAGCTGCTTGATTACGTCTTTTACTATTTGCCCATGTCCTCAGAGTCACCAGTCTTCAAGGAGAATTTGAAAGATATGGTCATTGAAGAGGGAGGTACAGCCTCTCTGTGCTGTGAAGTATCTAAACCAGGTGTACCAGTACAATGGAAGAAGAACAAGCTCCCACTAAGAGCGAACAGGAAGTATGAGATGAAGCAGGATGGCTGCTTCCTACAGCTCCACATCAAATATCTCACACCTGAGGACAGTGGCATCTATTCATGTCAAACAGGGGCTGCAGAGACCACAGCTAATGTAACAGTAAAAGGTTTGTGTGACAAATATATCTTGCTTATCATTTTACATTAACTTTCTTTTAATTGTGAACTCAATTTACTTGTATTACAATTTGTATAAAAAAGTAACTTCTTGCCCATTTCCCCAGAGTTTCCTCTTTTCTTCAAAAAAGAGTTGAAAAATGTAGATGCTGAGGAAGGAGGTACAGCATTGTTGGTTTGTGAAGTGTCTAAACCTGGAGTGTCGGTGCAGTGGAAGAAAAATAAAGTGCTGTTAAGTTCCAGTAGGAAGTATGAGATGAAGCAGGATGGCTGCCTCGTTCAGCTCAATGTTAAGGATCTCAAACTTGAGGACAGCGGCAGCTACACGTGTCAAACAGGAAGTGCAGAGAGCACTGCAGCTGTTTCAGTGAAAGGTTTGTAAATTTTGAACATTTTATAGTGTATATACAATACAGCAGCCAAATAGGATAAAAATAATTCATTACAAATTTTTGACAATTCATTTTCAATCTTTGACAATTTCCTCAGAGCTCCCACCAATCTTTAAAGAAAACATGAAAGATATATTTGTTGAGGAGGGGGGTACAGCTTCTCTGGTTTGTGAGGTATCTAAACCAGGTGTACCTGTACAATGGAAGAAGAACAGGCTCACACTGAGAGCCAACAGGAAGTATGAGATGAAGCAGGATGGCTGCTTCCTCCAGCTCCACGTCAAAGATCTCACACCTGAGGACAGTGGCAGCTATTCATGTCAAACAGGAGCTGCAGAGACCACGGCCACTGTGACTGTGAGAGGTTGTGAACCTAAAACAATTAGGCAGAACCGTTTAAACAGTCGTCTCTTAACTCAGTTGTTCATTGATTCATTGACTTCTCGTCTGCTAATCACATGACCTTGCATTATCAACCCAATCAATTGCACTGATCTAAAAGACTGTTCTCCATTCATATATTCCCAGAGCTGCCTCCTTTCTTCAAGAAAGAGCTACTGAGTGTGCAGGCTGAGGAGGGAGGTACAGCATCTTTGGTTTGCGAAGTGTCTAAACCTGGAGTGTCGGTGCAGTGGAAGAAAAATAAAGTTCCAGTAAGATCCAGTAAGAAGTATGAGATGAAGCAGGAAGGCTGCCTTGTTCAGCTCAACATCAAGGATCTCAAAGCTGTGGACAGCGGCAGCTACACATGTCAAGCAGGAAGTGCAGAGACCACTGCAGATGTTTCCGTGAAAGGTTTGCACGTTTAAGACTTAAAAGTGTATACATTAAGTATTCTACTCCGTTTTCTCTCTATTTGTCTGTTAGATTTTAACTATTTGTCAACAGTTTGTAAATCAAAAATAACAAGCAGGTCGATATCCATTCAACCCAGTATTTCCTACGGCTTGTCCGCGGTCGAGTCATCAGGATAACAGGTCTAGAAGGGAAATACACATCCCTTTCTCCAGTGACACTCTCCAGCTCCAGTTGCTCTAATGGTAATAGATCTTCACCTGAGTCCCCATGAGTCTGCCTCCTCAAAGGTGGACATGATGGCTGTATTAAGGAGATCCTGAAAGTATTTCTTCCACTGTTTGGTAATATCACTAGCCTGTGTCAGCTGTTCTCCAACACTAGATCTAAATCATCACCATGTGGTGACTGGTTGACAGCACTGGCCCTCTTTTCACCCTAGGGCTGAAGACATGGGCCACAGGTCTGGTGACATGATTACAAAACCAATCATCGACCTTTGGCCCAAAGTGACTTTATGCTCTAATATACAGTATACTATGTTCAGACATGTGCAGATGTATATGGGATTTTACAAAAGCTCTCATAAACATGTATTATGTGACAATGCACATATGCTAAATCAACATACCAACAATGTATTTGTGTCCTTACGAAATACCTTTTTGTATATGTTTATCTGCCACATTTTTATTTATACAGAGCTCGCTCCATTCTTCATCAACGAAATACAAAGTACAGAGGCTGAAGTGGGCAGTACAGCTACCATGTGCTGTGAGTTATCTAAACCTGGAGTGTCTGTTCAGTGGAAGAAGAACAATCAGCCACTAAGAGCCAGCTGGAAGTACGAGATGAAACAAGATGGCTGTTTCCTACAGCTTCATATCAAGGATTTAATGTCTGAGGACAGTGGTAGCTACTCTTGTCATGCTGGAAGTGCAGAGACTTGCGCAACCATAACATTAAAAGGTATGTAGATCTTGAAATGTATCTGGCAAGCTTCTAGGAACAGCTGATTTTATCAATGCTGATGTATTTTTTAACCCCTTCCACTGTAGTGCAACAAATAACGTCACCAAAAGCAACACCTACCTCAGTGCTTCCACAAATAAAAGGCACTGTTTCTAAACCAGCTCCTGATTCAGAAAAGGACAGGACCAACCTTTCAGAGACTAAACCCATTCCTCCTGAGCCCAAAAAGAGGACTAACAGGAGAATGTCTATTACTAATTCTGAAAAAGACATGGAGCCGCTTTATGACCTAAAAGCATCATTGATGAAAGAGAAAAAAGACAAGCAAAAGAGCATCCAGCTTGAGCAATCAACAGGCAATGGTTCAGCTATTGTACAGGATGTCAAGCAAGTGGAGAGAAATGAAGAAAATGAAGCTGGTGTGCACAAGAAAGATGCTCCATCTGTGGGACTACCACAGAAGACTGATACAGAAAGCATGAAGGGTGAGGAGCCAAGGAGATGTTTGGACAAAGAAAAAGAAGTTTTCTTGGAAAGGAAACAACCAGAGGTGATTTTGAAGGAATTTGTTGAAGCGGGCCCTGAAATAAGTCAGTCAGACGGACTTTTGGACACAACTCTGGCTCAAACAAAGCAAGTGGAAAAAATACAAGACATGAAAAAGAGTTTGAAACCACAAGAAAGGTCTTCAGAGAAAACAAATGAAGTTGATGAGCAGAAGAAACAACCAGCAAGCACAGTTTATAAGGACAGTCAGGATGGCAAAACACAAGAAAAAGTTAATGACAAAGAAATGACTGATCAGAATGCTAAGTCTTCAGAAAGGATAGATGAATTAGAAATGATGGAAGAGGTGCCTTTAATACCACCAGTAAGAATGAAAGGAAAGGCAGCGTATGAAGTCAAGTGTAATTCAAAAGAAACAAAGGATATCGTTCATCGAGTAATAAAGCCTTCACTGAGTGTTCCTGAAGAAGACCACAAACAGACAGAAGTTGCAAATAAGCAAAGTGCAAAGCAGGGAGAGAAACCGACACTGAAACTAATGCCCTCTGTGAACCAGCTGGAAAAACAGTCAGTGGAACAACAAGAAAAGCTTGATGGAAAAGGGGCTGTTCCAAAGCCACCTACGAGGATGAAAGGACGAGCGAAACTGGACATGGAAAAGCAACTGTCAAGGGACGCAGAGACAGATCCAGAGGAACAAGAGCCAAGAAATATAGTGGCAGGTTCAGCTGAACATAAAACTATAAAACAGGCAATAAAGCCTTTGAGAAATGAGACTGAAGAGAAACTGAGACTGGAGCGGGACTGGTCCTTCATAACGGACAATGAAGCTGTGGATGAAATAAAGCAGCCGATCAAGCAACTGGTTAAACCCATTAGTAAAGAACCTGGATTAGTTCAGGAAGCAAAACTGGCTGTTGAGCCAAGAAATATAGTGGCAAGTTCAGCTGCAGATAAAACTATAAAACAGGCAATAAAGCCTTTGAGAAACGAGACTGAAGAGAAACTGAGACTGGAGCGGGACTGGTCCTTCATAACGGACAATGAAGCTGTGGATGAAATAAAGCAGCCGATCAAGCAACTGGTTAAACCCATTAGTAAAGAACCTGGATTAGTTCAGGAAGCAAAACTGGCTGTTGAGCCAAGGAGAAGAGAGAAAGAACAACAAACGGCAAAAATGGTGGAAGATGTTCCACTTCTCTACATTTCAGAAGATGAAACGTTCTCAGAGGCACTGACGGAGTTACAACCTAACCGCGTCCTTCCTATTGACTCTGAGGTTGAGAGGCATCCAGAAGAGCTGCCTCTTCAGGAGATGCAGACACCAACGCATTCTTCTTCAGAGGCTACAGAAGAAACCCAAATGCAAGAGGCTGCAGTCAAGATCCAAGCAGCCTTCAAAGGATTTCAAGCCCGCAGAGACTTGCGTCCAGCTTTCAAAGAGGTGTTCAAAAACCAGAATGCAGATCTTCACGGTACACTCACTCTAAAGTGCTGTGTAGAAGGAAAACCCAACACAGTATGCTGGTTGAAAAATGGCCAGAAAATCACCAATGATCTGCGTTACCGGGTTGAAACGTCAGAGAATGGAGAATGCACACTTGTGGTCAAAAATCTGAATAACGGTGACAGTGGAGTCTATACGTGTGAGGCGGCAAACAAGTTTGGCGTCACCTCCTACAATGGAAACATAACTGTAGTGAAGACTCCGCAACCTGCTTTTGAATCCCAGAAGCCGATACACCCACCGCTTGTTGCCATAACTCCTTTGCAGCTCGCGCCAATAAAACCCGAAACCAAGGCAGAACCACAAACTCAGGATCAGCTTCATAGTCAAGAACAGGCGGCAGCTTTGAGAACAGATGCTGGGAACTATGTGGAAAGTGTTGGTGTGTCTCTGTGGGAGGCCTTCAACCTGACAGAGCAGGACGCACAGAGGAGACTACAAGAGAGGAGACGATCCTCGCTTGCTGCTGTCAGCTCCAGTGAGTCACACAAACAAAATCAACAATACCACTAAGTCGTTCATATTTCCAACAAAGCACAAATGAATTTAATGTTTTACCTTCAACAGTGTCAAGTCCCTCTGATTACGACACAGCTCCGGATGTAATTGAACCGCTCGAGACTGTCCCGCTCATTTCAAGGTAGAAGATTGTTTTTTCTTCACACAGTCTTGTGTTCGTGAATATAGCAACAGCTTATGAATATTGTTACAGTGAAGTATCAAAACCAGAAGACGCAGTAACTCCAAAGAACGAGAAGGAAGAGACAAGCGCTCTGCAGCCACTTAAGAAACTTTTAAATGTCAAAGGTCAGTACAGTACCCTGTATTAGTAAAAACAATTTTTAGGTTTTTGATGTGTTAGGATACTGAAATAATGCATATTTTACAAGTCACATTTATTTGAAACTAGGACATGACAACAGATGAAATGCTGACAAAAATAATATTCACAAAAATAATATTCAAAGCATAGTTTTAATACAAATTTAAAAGTAAAAGATCTATTTAAGAATAAGCTTTGCATTAATGAAAATATACATCAAAACTATCTAAAATATAAATGATGGAGTGTCAAAAAGCTGGATGCAGTAGAATCTATGGTAACACAAAAAAGTTAATATTGCTGTCACATAGTTGAGTAAAATATTTGTACTTTGAAACAAATTAAGTGTTCAGAAAGAAGTGTGTTCAGCCCTTCAATGCCAGCATCACATTGATATTGAACAAATATCTACAGAGAAATGGGAAAATGTGAAGATTTTGACAGTGTTTTTGTGGTTTAATCTATTTTTATTTAAATCACATGAAGTTTTGATGAGTTGCAGGTCACCTTATCTTGTTTTGGTTTACATTTTAGTCTACTCACATTTTTAGGGATAAACAGCAGAGATGGTTTGTTTCAACAATAGTAACTTATTTTTCCCCTATCCCTTTTTTAATTTCCATATCAAAACCTTAAACATTTTTTTTTGTCTTTACTTGAAGGACCTTATGAAATTAAATTGAGAACGCCGTCTCCAAAACATCATAGTTCCCACACACCTTTAACAAGCACCGTAACTGGATCGGAATCAGAGGGAGAAGAGGACAGACGAGAGGTACTTTCACATCCTCTTTCCCGACGGTCTAAACAAAAAAAAGAAAATGAGTCTATTTTATGAGCTTTTTAAAACTATATCTGAGAAACGTATTGTCATTTCTAAGTCATAGACTTTAGAATTGCATCAAAAAAGGCGTTCAATACAGGATCAACTGGACTTTATTTGTTGCAGAAAACATTTCGACTTCTGTCCAGAAGTCTTTTTCAATTCTGAATGAATGGAAGCTGTGAGAACGAGAAGTTTTATACAAGTCACGCACCAACATATGAAATTGGAAACTGAAATAACACCACAAAATACCTAACATGCCCATTCTATTTAAATTGACAAAACAACACATCACACCTGGGGGTTTGTAACACATTGAAAGATCACACCTTAACAGTAGGAGGTTCCCTTGAGGTCTCTGGTAAAAGACACAAAACTGTATGTAAATTGATAAAAAAACACCTCCCAAACAACAACAGAGGCTACTCAGAGAAACTTTGTTAGTCTAATTTACAGACAAGACATCCCTGCTCCCATCCAGTGTAAAACGTTTCGGAATCAAATCCAAAACTGTGTTATAAGCAGTGTTGGGAATGTTACTTCAAAAAAGTAATTAATTATAGTTACTAGTTACTTCGCCCAAAAAGTAACTGAGTTAGTAACTGAATTACTCACCTATAAAAGTAATTAGTTACCAGGGAAAGTAACTATTGTTTGTTTGGTTGGTTTAAGTTTAGATATATCTACGAATTTTAAGTAGAAATGCTTACAGCACCTCAACAGAACATGACTGGTTGACATACTATACTTCAAGTTTTTTCTTCATTACAAAATACAGGTTAACAAAATAATATAACAATTGTGTTTTTCAGCTCTATGTACACCCTGTACTGTTCAAGTGTTTTCTTAGAAATAAAAGTAAACAGTTAAAATAAGTGCTTTGTAGTGTAAAATAAAATCAAACTCTCACACAACTGGTTCTTCAAGAATTTTCTTAAAAACAAAAGAATCATTTTCACAATATGAAGTACTTTTAAAACAGTACTGAAAAGCTGAATTACCTGAGCAGTTGTGAGATGCTTGTCAGATCAGATACGACGGACGTACACTTCGCTCCGGGACATAATGTACACTTCACATGCACGTTCTTGCCTTTTACCTCAAGGAGAGTAAAGTAATTTCTGTATTTCCACTTTGAAAACGCCAACTTTCCCTCCAGACTCGCCATTGCTGCCAGACTTCTGTTAACTTTTCAGATTTGAAGCTTCCTGCTGCAGCGTGTGAGCTGAACAACAAAACCGCTGATTGGCTGACCTCTGACTGACACTCTACCTTAGCCAATCAGCATCATCCTTATTGTTTCGCCCCTCCCTCCCCTCTGCTCCCACGTCTATGCTCCTACCCTCCCTCCCCTCTGCTGCTTCCCCCCTCCACCCTCCCTCACAAGGGGAAAAAAAAAGTAAACAAGCAGGCAGCGAGAGACAGCGCGCAGAAGACAAAATAACGTGCACCATTTTAGTGTTTGTAACGGTAACGGCGTTGTAACGATAGACATAGTAACTACTTAGATTACCCGTTAATGAAAAAAATAACTCCGTTTGTAACGCCGTTTATTTATAACTCCGTTATTCCTATCACTGGTTATAAGTCTTAGAAAGTTGAAATCTCAGACCTCCTCCTTTGTTAAGAGAAGGTTTTTCTCTCTTAACATACAAAGCTTCCTTCACCCCCCTCTCAAACCATCTGTGCTCTCGGTCCAAAATTTGAACATTCTGGTCCTCAAATGAGTGACCCTTGTCCGTGAGGTGGAGGTGAACAGCTGAGTTTTGTCCAGAGGAGGTAGCTCTCCTATGTTGAGACATTCTTTTGTGGATAGGTTGCTTCGTTTCTCCGATGTAACGGTCTGAGCAGACTTCGCTGCACTGGACTGCATAAACCACACCACTCTGTTTGTGTGTGGGGGTTTGGTCTTTAGGGTGGACCAACCTCTGTCTGAGAGTCCTGCTAGGTTTGAAATGTACTGGGATGTTGTGTTTGTTGAAAATCCTTCTGAAATTCTCTGAGACTCCAGCAACATAAGGAATGACAATGTTTTTCCGTCTGTTAGACTTTTTCTGTTCATTATTGTGTTTAACAGATTTCCTTGCTGACTTGACAAAAGCCCAGTTGGGATATCCACATGTTTGCAGAGATTTTTTGATGTGTTTCTGTTCCTTTTCCTTCCCTTCTGTCCTTGTGGGGATGTGTTCTGCCCGATGCTGTAAAGTTCTGATGACAGAAAGTTTGTGCTCCAGTGGATGGTGAGAGTCAAACAGGAGATATTGGTCTGTGTGGGTTGGTTTTCTGTAAACTTCAATGTTGAGACTGTCCTCTCCCTCCATATGCACCAAACAGTCCAAAAAAGGCAGCTTATTGTCGTTAGCATCCTCTCTGGTGAACTTGATGTTGTTATCAACCGAGTTAATGTGTCAAATAAATAAAGTCCAGTTGATCCTGTATTGAACGCCTTTTTTGATTTTATCATGTCCTGGACGACTGAGAATCTTCACCAGCATTTAGAATTGCATGTTTTCTTCCTCAGACTAATGAAATATACGTGGCTCGAGCTGACTGCAGTTCTAATTATGGGAGTAAGGACAGTTTTGTTCTGAAAGAGGGTCAGTTTGTGGAGGTGCTGGATTCTGTTCATCCTGACAGGTGGTTGGTGAGAACCAAACCCACCAAAACGAACCCTTCTCGTCAGGGATGGCTGTGCCCAGCCTATCTGGAGAAGAAGAGAAAGGTAAAATCTGCAAAGCCAGGCGGTAAATCCAAGTTTAAGAATAACCACATATTTATCATCTGACTTTAATTTTTAAACAGGAGATGTTCAATCAAAGGAAAGTACCTCAAGAAGATCTTGATGGGATTGGGTCTACATGTGAAGAGTACAGGAGAGCTCTCAGGTACCATATTTTCTGGCGTATAAGTCACTTTTTTTTTTTTTGCATAGATTTGCCAGTCCTGTGACTTATATACATTTTTTTTCCCATATTCATGACACAATTTTTGACTGACACTTTAAATTTTCATTCATACTGACATGAACCAATGTTAATAAACGTTATTTGCAGCTGAAAGAGTCGCGAAAGGCCCTCTAGGCGTTTGACATACCGGTAGGCTTATATTAGGGGTGCAGGAAAAAAAATGATTTTATAAAATGAATCTAGATTCTTAGTCCTGGCGATTCAGAATCGATTCTAAAAGCCCCCAAATCGTTATTTATTCATTTATTTATTTATTTAAAAAAAATTACATTAAAACCCAAAAGAAAAATAAAATAAAACCACATCTCATATGAAAGAATACATAAAATGAAAGGTGGCAGAAAGAAGAATAAATCTGACCCGAACCAGTGACCTCCAGGACCCATAAGGATAAAGCGGGTAAAGATGATGGATAGATGGCTTTTGTTGAAAAGATTTACCAAACAAATCTTTTAAACAAAATCCATCCATACACATTTGAGACATGGATGAATGCAAAATGATTTTGCAGTCTATTTTATTTTGAGTTAAATGTTCATGACAGTAGGCTGAAATCTTTGTTTATGTTTGTATTTTGAATTATTTGTGATGGACTGGAGACATGTCCAGGGTGTCCCCTGCCTCTCGCACAGTGACTGCTGGATATAGGCACCAGTGACCTCCGGGACCCGATTAAAGCTGCTGCATTCTATTCTTATACCCATCTGCTCGCAATTCAGGCTGCTGTATTTATACTGTATTATTTGACATTATTAATGTTTGCTACAAGCATACATTGCAGTATTGTTTTAAATAAATGTTTTATTTGTTTACATTATTGTTTAATCTTTTCATGATTTCAATTAAAAATTGTTTCAGAATCGAAAATCGTTTCAGAATCGAAAATCGATCCTGGAATGAAAATCGTTTTAGAATCGAAAATCGATTTTTGATTGAATCGTTGCATCAAAAATCGGAATCGATTCTCCAGACACTGAGAGATTCGCACCCCTAGCTTATATGTTGTGCATGTACCGCTACCACTGCCGCACCCCCACCAAACGTTGACCATTAAAGTGCATTTATTAAGGAAAAGTTAAACTGAGACACACCTTTGCTATAATGTCGAGCAAGCAAACAATTGTTTTTAGATGTTAATCTTGTTAAATTTCGAACTGCGACAGCAAGTCCTCCCGTGCGCGCTCCCACGGCCTCCAATCAATTTTTGGCACAACACCGGCCCACGTTTCCCAGCGGGTCAGCGGTGACGCATAATAAACTTGACCTATATATTTTTTACCTTCTTCATGATGTTGAAATATGAAGCAGTAATTTGTTCAATGGTTGTTAATGGGAGAGCTTTGTTATACCATACCATACCATACCAACTTTATTTCTAAAGCACTTTATAAAACCGTAGGACCAAAGTGCTGTACACAAACATAAAATACAGTAAAAAATAAAATACAGTACAAAATTAAAAGGTCAGATAAAAGACTAGCATTTAAAACAGTAAAAAGTTACACACACAAAAGCAAATCAAACATCTCGGATCGCGTCAAAAGCCAAAGAGAAGAGATGAGTTTTAAGAAGAGACTTAAAAACTACAATGGACGAGGCTTGTCTTATGTCACTCGGAAGGTCATTCCAGAGTTTAGGGGCAATCACTGAAAAAGCACGGTCACCTCTGAGCTTAAGTCTAGTTTTTGGAATCCTCAGAAACTGCTGGTCAGCAGATCTGAGAGAACGGGGGGGAGTGTAAGTTTGTAGTAGCTCAGTCAAATACGAAGGAGATCGGCCGTTCAGAGCCTTAAAAGCGAACAAAAGTACCTTAAAATGAATCCTATAATACACTGGTAGCCAATGTAAAGAGGCCAAAACAGGAGAAATACTATCAAATTTCCGTGTTCCTGTTAGAAGTCGGGCAGCAGCATTTTGAACTCTTTGCAGCTGTGAAATGCAAGAATCACTTAAGCCAGCATAAAGAGCATTACAATAATCCAGCCGAGTGGTTACAAAAGCATGGATTGCTGTTTCAAAATGTTGCCTTGGGAGAATTGGTTTCACTTTTGCCAACTGCCTTAAGTGAAAAAAGCTAGATCTCACAACTGTTCTGATGTGAGAATCCAGCCTTAGATCTGCATCTATTTTTACTCCCAGATTTGTAACAACTGGCTTTATGTAACGAGTCAGTAGGCAGTCAACAGGCAAAGACTTTCCATAGGAACTCCCAAAAATCACTACCTCTGTCTTGTCTTCATTTAGTTTCAGGAAATTTAGAGACATCCAAGTCTTCAAATCTTCTAAACATAGGAGCAAAGACTGGAGAGAAGTGTGGTCTGCTTTCTTTACCGGTACGTAAATCTGTGTATCATCTGCGTAGCAATGGAAAGCAATCCCGTGTTTTCGAAGGACTGAGCCAAGCGGCAGAAGATACAACAGGAAAAGAACAGGGCCCAAAATTGAGCCCTGTGGAACACCATATGAAAGAGGAGCAGAGGAGGACCTATGGCCATCAAGAGAGACACAAAAAGTACGATTTGTCAGGTAGGATTTAAACCAGTTGAGGGCTGTATGGCCAATGCCCACACACTGTTCTAAGCGTTTAAATAAAATATTGTGATCAACAGTGTCAAAAGCAGCCGAAAGATCCAGCAAAACCAAAATAACATAGTCACCAGCATCTGTTGAAAGGAAAATATCATTAAAAACCTTTAAAAGTGCTGACTCTGTACTATGAAAAGATTTAAAACCAGATTGAAAGACCTCTAAAATGTTATGCTCAACAAGATAAGCCATTAGTTGATCATAGACTACCTTCTCAAGAATCTTAGAAACAAAAGGTAGTTTAGAGATAGGTCTATAATTTCCCATGATATCGGGATCCAAATTTGGTTTCTTAATCAAAGGCTGGACAACTGCATGTTTTAAGTTTCCAGGGACAACACCTGAAGACAAACTACTATTTACAAGGGCAAGAACCGAATGGCCTATAGTAGAAAAAACCTCATTGAACAGACGAGGTGGGATAGCATCATCCAGGGAACCAGTAGGTTTTAGATGACTAACCACCTCCTGTAAGGATTCTAAACTGACATAATCAAAACACTGAAAAACACCAGTGCAAGACACATAGTCGGAGGGGTCATTTACAGAGGGCAAGATCTGAGCCCTAATCAAAGTGACCTTATCAACAAAAAACTGTAGAAATCTTTCACATAGTGCAGGGCAAGACTCCACAAGAGCACGGCGTGAAGGATTCAGAACAGAATCAATGATTTTAAAGAAAACAACAGGATTTTGATTCCTGGACACAATCTGATTGATTAGATATTGTCTCTTGGCATCTTTCACAGTTTTCTGATAACAGCGCCAACTATCCTTCAGTATTTGAAGCGATACCTGCAGATTATCCTTCTTCCATTTACGTTCAGCCTTACGACAGTTTTTCCTGGCAGTTCGAGTATCCACATTCAACCACGGTTCATATTTAGGTTTTACAGTTCGCAATTTCAATGGTGCCACCAAATCCAGAGTCGTTTTGCAGGTGGAGTAAAACCAGTTGCTGATATCATCAGCATTGTCCATCATGGTTTCAGGGATTTTCGAATTCATATTAAAAACAGAAGAAAACCCAACAGCAGTAGAGGGTTTAAGAACACGACAAAGCTTCGCTGCAGTGCTTGATTTAACCTTAGTAATAGGCTGCTTTATATTAAATAAAACTGGCATATGATCTGAAAATAAAGGGTCACCAACCACCAAATCAAAAACCGGCAAACCATACGTCAAAACCAGATCCAGAGTGTGACCATGCTCGTGTGTAGCACAGGTCACAAATTGCACAAAATTAAAAGAATCAATAACATTTAAAAATGGCTGAGCCATGGGTGAGGAAGGACAGCAAACATGAATATTAAAATCACCAGTAATTAGGATCCTATCATAATGCAGCATGATGTCGGCCAGAAAATCAGAAAATTCATTTATGAAATTTTTGTTATACTTTGGTTGCCGGTAGACCACCGCACATAACACAGTATGAGAACCACCAAGTTCAAAAAGACCAAGCTCAAAACTACAAAAACTGGTCGGAGTCAACTTTTTACAAGAGAAACAGTTTTTAAAGATCGTCACTATTCCTCCTCCTCGTCCCATCATTCTTGGAAAATTAAAATAGCAACAGTTTTGTGGTAGGAGTTCATTAAAAACGCTGGACTCACCCAAGTCACTTGTCCATGATTCCGTTATGAATAAAAAATCCAGGCTCTGAGAAGTAAAGAAATCCTTAATAATGAAGGTCTTGTTTGCTAGCGACCTAGCATTCGCCAGACCAATCCTGGCAGAAATCAGCGAATCTCCAACTTCAGTCGGCAGCTGGGAGACCCGACGAAGAAGCTGCATGTTTTGAAGATTCACGCCACGTCTACAGGGCCGGGGAGTGCAGGGAGGCCGAGGCGGAAACAATCCATCATGGCCTCCACTAACAGGTACCAAACAGGCTTCCGTAGGATCCAGCATGCGCAGTGGGAAAAACAAGCGAGGCAACATCCCACGCACGTTAACTGATCCCGGAGAACAACGTCTCGAAACAGCCTTCAAACGTACCAACCAGCCACTGCGTCTACCACGGCGGCGGGCGCGCTTCTGTCGAAAAGGTAGAGGCCAGGAGCGGCACAGGAAGGCCGGCCATCTATTGTATCTTTGGTGTATTGCAGCTGTTATTGTGCCGTTAAATAATTAATAAATGAACGCACGTTGAAACACCTGTTCTCTTCAGGTTATGGGCCCAGAGCGTCGCTAAAAAGTTCAGTAAGTGAAGTTTTTGAGTCAGATAAACGGAATTGTGGGATTCACAATGGATGATAAGCTGTTTATTGACAAGCTGAGCGGACCAGAGAACTGGGCAACGTGGAAGTTTCAGATGGAGCATTTGCTAAAAGCTAAAGGACTATGGGGCATGCTAACGGAGACGGATATGCTAACTCCGGATGCTAACGCACAAGCTCGGGCAGAATTCGAGAGACGGAGAGAAAAGGCATTTTCCATGTTAGTGCTGAATGTGAGTACACCCCAGTTGTATTTAATAACAAGCTGCCAAACTCCAAAAGAGGCTTGGGACATGCTAAAAGGACATTTTGAAAGAGACACTTTAGCTAATAAGCTATTCTTGAAGAAGAAATATTTCAGATGTGAAATGAAGGAAAAGGAAAGCTTAAATGACCATTTAAAACGAATGAAGGAACTGACTGATCAGCTAAGAGCAATAGGTGCTGTAATTGAAGAAGAAGATCAGATTGTAACACTCCTGGGTAGCTTACCACCAAGCTATGCTACAATTGTCACCGCTCTAGAAACAAAGATGGACAGTTTGACATTGCAGTTTGTTCAGCAAGCATTAATCAATGAAGAGCAAAAAAGAGTTCATGTTAATGATGACTACAGTGCTGCTACATCAGGTGGTGCATCAGCCATGTCAACACAAGTTCACAGAGAAATGCAGGACCATTCAAAAGTAGTGGGAGCTGAACGACAGAGTTCGTGGAGATGTTACAAGTGTGGCAGGGAAGGGCACATAAAGCGCAATTGTCCAAGCTGGAAAAAACAAAATAAAAATCACAAAGCCAAAAATGCTGTATGTGAAAATGAAGAAAACCCCTCTGAGAGTGCCTTTGTTGCAGGAAATGCAAATCTAACTGAAGGACAAGGACAAGTTGAGTGGTTGATTGATTCTGGAGCATCAAAACACATGACCTGTGAAAAAGAAAATCTTCAAAACTACCAGCAGTTTTCAGAAACACAATCTGTAAAACTGGGTGATGGCAGGGTGGTGGAAGCTCAAGGTTTTGGCATTGTTAAATTGAACATGACCTTCAAAATAAGTGATGCTAAACCAGCCACAATGTATGATGTGTTATATGTTCCAAAATTGTCTGGAAATCTTTTTTCAGTGGGAGCTGCTACAAGAAAAGGAAATACAGTGCAGTTCAAAAAATCTCGGTGCTACATACGTGACAAGGATGGATCGCTTCGAGGAATGGGAACACAAAGATCTGATGGACTGTACCAGTTGGATGTTAAAGGATCTTCACCTGTCTGTCATAGTGCATCAAGTGCATCAGTAACAGCTAATTTATGGCATCAGCGTTTGGGTCACACCACCAAACTAAAGGAACTAGAAGATCTGGTGAATGGAGTGAAATTATCTGCAGACAAAGAACTTCCTTTCTGTGAAGCCTGTGTGGAAGGCAAGCTCACAAGACAGCCATGTAAAGCAGTGGGAAAAATCCGTTCCAAACGTAAGCTGCAACTGATCCATAGTGATGTCTGTGGACCCATGCAGACTGAATCCATAGGTGGGTCAAAATACTTTGTAACCTTTATTGATGACTTTTCTCGCTGTTGTAAGGTTTACTTCATGAAACAAAAAAGTGAAGTCTTAAGCAAATTCAAGGATTTTGAGAGAACATTCTCAAATGAGTGTGGACACAGAGTTGCAAGACTAAGATCAGATAATGGTGGGGAGTACATTTCAAATGAGTTTGAAGAATATTTGAAGGCTCAAGGTATCCACCATGAGAAGTCTGTACCTCATACACCTCAGCAAAATGGAGTTGCAGAAAGAAAAAACAGGACATTGGTTGAAGCAGCTAGAAGTATGTTGTCGCATGCTAAGTTACCAAACATGTACTGGGCTGAAGCAGTAGCAACAGCAGCCTACATACAAAACAGATTGCCAACATCTGTTCTGAAGCGAGAGACACCCTACCAAAGATGGTCTGGTAAAAAACCTGACATGAGCCATGTGAGAGTGTTTGGTTGTGTTGCTTATGCACATGTTCCAGATGCAGAAAGACGAAAACTCGACAAGAAAGCTGTAAAGCTCAGGTTTGTGGGATATGCAAACAATGCAAAAGGATATCGTCTGTTCGATGAAGAAAAAAGAAGAATTCTGATTCGAAAGGATGTCATCTTTAATGAATCAGACTTTGACTTGAAACAGAAGGAGGATGTTTCCTGTCCAGAGAAAGAGGTGATTACCATCACAGAAGAAAACGAAACAACTGATGATGACGTCACTGTTGAGGAAACTGTTCAAAGAGGAAGCAGAATCAGAAGGGCTCCAAAGAGATATGGATATGACGAGTTTGCAGATATGGTGACTGTTGATCATTGTGCTAATGTGTGTTCTGTCATGGAACCAGTCACACTGAAAGAAGCATTAAAGAGTCCAAATGCAAAAAAGTGGCAAGAAGCGGCTGATTTGGAATACCAGTCACTGGAAGAAAATGAAACATGGGATCTGGTGGAACTACCAAAGGACAAAGAGGTCATTGGGTCAAGATGGGTGTTCAAAGTCAAGCATCAAAGTGATGGAGAAGTGGAGCGATACAAGTGCAGACTTGTTGCCAAAGGTTACTCACAGCTTTATGGTGCTGACTACTATGAAACATTTTCACCTGTGGTACGTTTTAGCTCAATTCGTACATTATTGTCCTTTGCTATCCAGAATAACTTACATGTACATCAAATGGATGTTGTCACTGCATTTTTAAATGGACACCTGGAAGAAGAAATCTACATGGAACAACCTGAGGGATACATCAAACCAGGTCAGGAGCATCTTGTATGCAAACTAAAAAAATCAATCTACGGACTAAAACAGTCTCCTCGTTGTTGGAACAAAGAGTTCACAAAATTCATGATGGATCTTGGATTTAAGCAGAGCACCTCGGATCCCTGTGTGTTTGTGAGGTCGTCACAGGAGCTGGAGATAATTGCAGTTTATGTAGATGATCTGATGATGATTACAGAGTCAACTGAAAGAATGGATGAGTTAAAACTGGCTCTCCAAGAACGCTACAAAATGAAGGACTTGGGTGAACTGTCCTACATCCTCGGCGTCTCAGTTATTCAAGACAAAGCCACTTGCAAGACAGAAGTTTGAGTATTTTAGAAGAAAAATTGGACTTTTTCCAATGTAAATCTGTGATAGAATGTCTTGCTTTGTAGTTTGTTTGTTTTTTTTGGAAAGTTAACAAGTGCAAGTTGAGTTAAAATTTATTTCAGCACTATCTTGTGTTTTAATACCATTGTAAAAAATAAGTGGGAGTGTTGAAATATGAAGCAGTAATTTGTTCAATGGTTGTTAATGGGAGAGCTTTGTTATGCTGCCATCTATTGTATCTTTGGTGTATTGCAGCTGTTATTGTGCCGTTAAATAATTAATAAATGAACGCACGTTGAAACACCTGTTCTCTTCACATGATGCTTTTTTTTTTTACTGGTGCTACTTATACTCCAGAAAATACGGTATATTAAATATTGTAACTTTTATGGGCATGATTTACTGTAAGTTTTAAAAATAATAAAAGCAAATGTTGTTGGGTCACACATTATCTGTTTAATGCTGTGGGATTTTCAGCCAGCTGATCCAAGGTCTGATGGATGGAGAAGAGGAGTTTGTAAAAGCGATGAAGATGTTTATCTCCCTCCAGCTCAGTTGTCTGGATCATAGCCACCATGTCCCCATTAATGTCCTAAACCATAAAGAGATCATTTTCAGGAACATCAGGGATATTGTGTCCTTGCATGAACGGTAACACACACTCATACGCTGCGCACCATCATAGCTTTAATTTAATGCTCGTGGCAAATTATGAAAAGTCATACATTTTGCCCTTTCAGTTCCATCCTTCCTGGTCTGAAAAAGTGTACAACGGATGATGATGTTGCCATGCTTCTGATTAAACACGCCGACGACTTTGAAAAGTATCTTCACTACATGGTGGGACAAGCACAAGCAGAGGCCTGCATCAGTGACAAGGCTGTCCAGCAGTACTTCAACGTATTTACAGCTGTTTCTTGGGTTCAAACTCTACAATCAGAGTACTGAGCAGCTGCATTACTACATTTATCTAATTATCCTTTTTTATTATATTGTTAAATATTTTAGGAGATAACAGAACGTGAGAAGCCTGATGCTGCAGTCATGGACATCCTCAATTTCCTCCAGCAACCAGCGGAGAGGATTCAAACCTACCAGAGTTTACTAAAGGTCTGCATACAGTTCTTTCAACCGATATATGTGCGAAACTAAATTAAATCAGGTGTTCTTTTATCTTTCTCTTTTTAGTATTGAGGCTTAAAACATTTAAATTGTATTCACATGCATTTTATTAAGAGCAAGCATTTAAGATGTTGCTCCTATTGTTGCTGACAATGTATTTTTAGCCTAAATGGACAAAGGTCTGCAGGAACTCAAGCTGATTGTATCATTTTATCATTGTTCCTCTTTAGATAAAAATGAATAAATAAATAAATCAATGACTTTCTAAAGCACGTGTCCAACTCAAGGTCTGGGGGCCAAATGTGGCCCTCGTTGACATCTTCTCTGGCCCCCAAGATGATATGTTAAACAAAAAATGCTTTTATCACTTGAATTATTTTCTGTAATCTTTAATTATGATGTTAAAAATGCAACAGAGACCAACAAATGAGACCAATCAAACTTTTGTTGAGGAACCTTTGACTTAGAAAATACGTTGGGTATCTAACTTGAGTTAATGCAGATTCTGATATTGGCCCTTAGTTTGAAAAAGGTTTTAATTTTGGCCCCCTTTTGTAAGTGAGTTTGACACCCCTGCGAGAATTGCAAGCTGCATGGAAATGGACACACTGTCATTCAATAGACACAACTGTTTTGTTTCCTTACATGTGAAACATCTCTCAACAGTTTTTTGACCAATTAAAACTTAAACCTTTCATGCATCATTTACACTTTCTTCAAGCCACCTTTATTCTCGCCTCATGTATCAACCGTGCGTACGCACAGAAACCGTGCGTACGTCACTGTCCACGCAAAACTCCGTATGTATCAAAACTGAACTGAACGTGGATATGTCCGCATTCCCACGCCAGCCCCATGGCAGGCGTACGCACGTTTCGGTGGTTTTTGTGCCTTTGGCGACACTTACAGGTGATTCTGAAAAACTGAAGGCCCACAATCTGTGGTTGACTGAGCAGCTTGAAGACCTTTCTTTTCAACCGAGCATACTCTACCTCCTCATGATTCTACTTTTGATCTAGCTGATACTGTTGTTGATTTTAATTGTTTTATTAATTGTTTTATTGACATTTAATTCTGTTGCACCTTGTAGCACTTTGAGATTTTCATTAATGAAAAGTGCGTTATAAATTGAATTCATTATTATTATTATTATTATTATTATTATTATTATTATTATTATTATTATTATTATTATTATTAACTGTTCATGATGTGAAAATGATTAATATTCCCACCAAACACACGATTAACAAGTATTACATCCACATGACGCAGTTAAATAAAGGACGCGCAAAGTTGTGCAAAAAATAAATTTAACAGGAACGGATTCATTCAGCCTTACTGGAGGATATAATAAATAGTGTAACACGCAGAGCATTTATTTATAAACAGATATAATTTTCTGATCTAGGATATGGCTTATCAGCCGTTTTCAGAAATAATCATTTTTCAGTTTGGCACTGCTGCGCTCTGGAGCAACACAGGAGCCGTGCATCACGCGTGCACATGCAGAAGCAGCGATCAAACTGTTCCCGAGCTTTCCTGAGGGAGCTGGCAGGCCGATCAGGGCTGTCCAGTCCACACAAAGCCGATTCATGTCCAATGGAATGTCTCATCTATATGATTCCAAAGGCTGAGTGGTCGCGCTTTGGAGCGCGCGCGCACCCTCGCCGGTGTTACACGGCAGCTGGAGGTGTTTCATAATCTGCGTTTATTGTAGATTTCTCCAAAATGACACGTGAAAGTACACCATATATAACTTGTAGGAGAGTAAAAGCTTCACAGACAAACAGACTGCGCACAAGGCTGCGGCGCGCGCAGCGTTTGGAGACTCCAACATCACGTCATGTCATGAAAACTCTCCACTGAGACGCACAGACCCGTTTCTTCATATCATCTATTAAATAAACAAAGATCTATGTTCTACCAAACATCTAAGTTCCTCTGTGTTTACAGTAATTATGGTAATAAACTCGTGCGCAAAGTTAATATTTTCACTCAGAATGAATGGATGAGCCGGTTGCGCACCAAAGCAGGGTGCGCGCACACACAAATACCGACACACAATCACTCGTTCTTTGCGTGATAAACACATTTTATTACTATTCTTACTTAGGATTATTTTCCTCACTCATATTATATTAAATTCATTATTTTCCTGAATCTAGAAATCATTTCTGATCGCGCAGGGATCAAACAAACATGTCCTTCACACATGCAGGAAGTAATTTGCATCTGTTTAACATATGTAAATGAAGGCGTGTCAGGGGAGGTGTCTCACGTGCGCTCAGTTCCACGTTAATTGTGATGTACAAACGGAATGTGCGTGGATTCTGGTGTACGCACGGTTTGATACATCTGGATTTTTTTGTGCGTACGCAGTTTTCTGGATTTGACCGTACGTCACGTTTCAGTAAGAAATCCACGCAAGTCTTTGTACATGAGGCCGAGTTTACAAATATTCTCACTTCATGTTGTAATTTTTCATTTCTTGGTATTAAATTACCCTATCAATGCGCTATCTTTTTCAGTTATTACCTTCCTCATCCCATCCTAAATCATTTCCTCAAAATTAATTAATCTCATCTCAACCCATTTCATCACGTTTCCATATTTATTTATATTGTTCATGTATTTATTCATTTTTTTCCCATTGTTTCATTGTCAGGAGTTAATAAAGAACAAAGCTAAGAGTGGTCAGAGTTGCTACCTGTTGGAGGACAGCTTCTCTGTGGTGTCCTGTTTACCTTGGAGGTCTGACAACCTGCATCACGTGTCCCTGATTGAAAACTATCCAGCTCCTCTCACTTCTCTGGGTGAGCCTGTGCGACAGGTAAGAACAGGCGACAGCCACATTTATATTCTGTTTTTAGCATGAACACAACCAGTAAGCATAAAAAGCAAACAAAAGTGAATAAAAAAAATGTCTCAGAGACTTCAAGACTTTTAATTCTACAAGTTAGGTTCAATATTAGTTCAAACTGAAATGTTGGCCTGTCGTGCTCTCATTTTTCTCTGGAAGTTTTGAATCCTCCCTATAGTCCTTAAACTGTGTGCCAGATTTCTTTATGTATTTATTTAATTTACAGGTGGTCCCCGAGTTACGACGCAGTTCCGTTCCTATGCCTGTTCGTAACTCGAAAATTGTTGTGTGTCGGAAAATACGTCCAAACGGCACCTCATACATACAGTACTTTATTTTACCAAGCACTTAGTCTATCCTAACACATTACCCTACATAATTATCAAAAACCACATACATTTAGGAGCCATAATGAAGGAAAAAATGAGTTAATAAACTACTAGTATGCTTGTGAATTCTTCCTCCGTCTGTTAGCATGTTAGCTCTTGCTCCTCCGGTCCAGCTCGGCTGTTTTCTGCCGTCTGGTGACACCATCCATCCGTCTCTGCTCAGGTCTGCCCAACAATGAGGTCTGTAGTAATTTTCCACTGAAGCTACTCTCCCCCCTCCCTCCTGTAAACCTCCTGTAAATTTCCGCTGTCCTCCGGTGAGTTTCGGTTCGGTACCGTATTTTCTGGTGTAAAGGCGCATAAACCACGTAACTAGAACAATGCCTTTCAATGGGAGGGTGTTCGTAACCCCGGAACATCGTAAGTCGAGGCCGTCGTAAGTCGAGGACTACCTGTATTTGTTTACTTTCAGGGAGTCTTTACAGTGTGGGAGGAATCTCCTGAAATGAAGGCAACCTCTAGAGGGCATCAAAGACAAATCTTCCTCTTCAAAGAATGCATTGTACTGTGTAAGCTGAAGAAAGACACCAACTTGAATCGTGATACATACAGCTTCAAGAACAAGATGAAGGTAAACTTTATTTAATCTGGTATAAATTACAGTAATGTACTCATGCATTTATTATTATAATTATTATAATTTCATTCTATAATGTGTCCAGCTGAATGATGTGGAAATAAAGGAGACTGCGGGTGGAGAGGACAGGTCTTGGGGCTTGTGGCATGAGCACCGAGGCTCTGTTCGGAGGTACACGATCCAGGCCTACTCTGCTCTTGTTAAAGTCTCCTGGCTGAAAGACCTGAAGGAGCAGCAGCAACGCTCCAGCCTGCTCACTACCAGTGAGTCTTCATCATGGCTACTGCAACAATTTTACTTTATTTTTGATACAGAGTCTCAAAGCAACTGTACTGAATAGACTGATCATCTTAAATTTCTTATTCAAGCTTGTGTTTTGTAATAGAACCTCCAGTGTTCGACTTGCTGCTGTGTGACTGTACAACGCAGATCGGACAGACAATCAAACTGAGCTGCAGAGTGTCAGGATCACCAAAACCTGCCATCAGCTGGATTAAAGGTTTGAATTTTGAACTTTATATTAAAATATATGGACTCAAATGCACTAGACTCTGCAGATGTATTTTTCAGATGTGCAAACATCCAGGAAATGGCCATCCTTCTCCTGCAACATACGGTACTTCCACACATTTATAGTTTAATTTAATGAGTAAAAATTTGATGATTACCCCTTAGATGGTCTTGCCCTCGAGGATGACCCACATCACATCATCGCAGCCAACCGGTCAGGAACATGCAGCCTTGTCCTGGACTGCCTCACCTCTGAAGACTCGGGCCAGTACACGTGCTATGCCACCAGCTCCATGGGCAGAGCTGGAACTTTGGCAAAGGTGTTGGTTCAGGGTGAGTGTCGGATAAAAAATATCCTCTAATTTTCTCGCTTACTCAAAGGAGTTACATTCAATGACATAAGATATATATAAAAAAAAAGGATTTTTAATCGGTTTTACTTGCAAGAACAGATTTTACAATAGGTTACATATACAGAAAGTATAAACATGAAGCCCAGTCACGATAATCTGCCTCGGGCAGTGTGCAGGGCTTGTTCCCTTTCAGTCATGTTCTCTCGGTGCAACATACTTGCTATGGGAATTGCGCCCCTGCGCGATTACCTGAAGGAATATACTCACGCCTTCACGGCTAAGGGCATCACCGCCGCGCCAGAGGCCCCGCCCTCTAGTTACTTAAGCGGCGTGCGCCCCTCCATCTTCCTCTTTTTTGCCCTTCACCTCGCTTAAACCTGAACTACTTCTTCGCGGGACTTCTCTGGTGCTTTCATCGCTCATTCGAGGTGAGCTCGCTCCCTACACAGAGAGCACAGAGAATTATTTCCTGCGTACTGCTGGACTAGCAAGCCTAGTCCAGCATTTTTCCACCTAACCCCAAAGTTTTTCTCTCCTCTCTCTACAGATTGCTTCGCGACGGCGCTAACTACGCCATTAAAAAAAAAGGAGGCTGCCTCGCTACGTCAAGCTAGCGGGCTGGCCAGCGAAAGCAACACGACGGAGGAGACATCTCAAGAAAGAAGAAAAAGAATTCTGGAAGGACTCGCTCGCCTCGTCTCGGACAGAATGGCTCCGGAGAAGGGAAAGCGGAAAGCGAAACTTCCAAGGAAGACCACCGCGGCGGCGAGCCCCACCTCGCATGCCTGCCCAAGTGGCTGTAGTTTTTATCTCGCTGCGACGNGCCTATATAATGGTAGGGGAAACACTGGGTTCCCTTTCTGTCATGTTCTCTCGGTGCAACATACTTGCTATGGGAATTGCGCCCCCGCGCGATTACCTGAAGGAATACACTCACGCCTTTACGGCTAGGGGCGTCACTGCCACGTCAGAGGCCCCGCCCTCTGGCTACTTAAGTGGCGTGCGCCCCTCCAGCTTCCTCTTTTTTGCCCTTCACCTCGCTTAAACCTGAACTACCTCTTCGCGGGACTTCTCTGGTGCTTCCATCGTTCAGTCGAGGTGAGGTCGCTCCCTACACAGAGCGAAGTTTTCTCTCCTCTCTCTACAGATTGCTTCGCGACGGCGCTAACTACGTCATAAAAAAATAAAATAAAAGGCTGCCTCGCTAAGTCAAGCTAGCGGGCTGGCCAGCGAAAGCAACACGACGGAGGAGACATCTCAAGAAAGAAGAAAGAAAGTTCTGGAAGGACTCGCTCGCCTCGTCTCGGACAGAATGGCTCTGGAGAAGGGAAAGCAGAAAGCAAAACTTCCCAGGAAGACCACCGCAGCGGCGAGCCCCACCTCGCGCGCCTGCCCAAGTGGCTGTGGTTTTTATCTCGCAGCGACGGACACCCACGAGGCCTGTCCAGTCTGCCTGGGAATGTTTCATGCAAAAACTGCGTTGGACGCACCTGATTTCTGCCCACATTGCAACATCATGATGGATATGATGCTGCGGCATCGGGTCGACCTTGTCGTCAAAGCCATGGGGACCTTGGCCACATCTGCGGACGCAGACACCACGGAGCCTCTCACCCCCACACCGGAGTTGGAGAGTATAGCCCTACACAACAGCACGTGGGTCGAATGGGGTGACACCCCCGACGCGCTCGCCACCATGGAGGACCTGACTGTCGAATTCGACACCCGGGGCATGATGAACGACGACGAGTTATCCATCTCGGCCTCGGGTGAATTTTCAATGGAGGAGGCGGACCTAGAGGTGGAGGATCAGGGTGACGCACTACAAGTGCCTTGGCCCGAACCCCTTCCTCGCCAACAGGTTACGAGGCTAGCGGGAAATTACTTTTATTCGAAACAGCAGGCTGCCACGAGGCAGCGGATGCCTGTGTTCCCAGACTTCCTCACGGAACTGACACACACCTGGACTCACCCATGAGCCCCTATGCTTCTACCCCTCTCACAATTTCTCGACGTGGATGGGATGGACGAGGTGGGCTTAGCTAACATGCCTCAAATTGAGGACACTCTGGCGTCTCACCTGGCTCCAAATTCTTCAGGAACGAAAACCAACTCTCCCTAGCAGGGCCTGCCGGGCCTCGGCGTCTCTCCTCGAGAAATGCTATAGGGCTCAGGGACTCGTGGCGCGCGCCATGAACGCGTCCGCGCTGATGCAAGCCTACCTGGCAGAAAAGCTGCAGCAGCTTCAAATGGCAACGGACAAGCAGGCGGCTGCCGAATTGCTGGAGGAAGCCTGCAGAACAACTGACTTTGTGCTCCGAATGATGGGGACTGCTGCGGTTGCTCAGGGCAGAGGGATGGCGGAAGTGTCATTGCGACCCGCCATCTCTGGATGACACTGACGGACTTACCCGAGGGACAAAAGGTGCCTTTTCTCCATCACTCGATACAGCCGGAAGGGCTGTTTGGAAAAGCTTTGGAACGGATTCAAACGAAACTGGACCAAAGACGCAAACAGGCAGAGGCTCTCCGGGTGGGCATCCCCCGTAGAAGCTTCGCCCCCCAAGAGAAAATGCGGGGAGAAGACCTGCCCAGTCCAGGCACCACTCAACAATGCGGGCCCCACCGCAAAAGCGGCCAGCGTACGAGGAGGAGCCCAGGCAGAGACCTCCTTCGGGCCCTCCTCGTACCGAGCACGCCTGGAGCAAGAACAGGTTTGTCCCTCGCCAAATGTCCAAACACAGGGCCTCTTCGGCGAATCGCGACGACAGACAGAAACTGGCCTGATGAACCAAGCTCACGTTTTCATGTTACACGGTCACCCGCCCACGCGGTAACAGGAAAGATCCGCCTAAACCTAGACTTTATTTCTAACACAGTACAAAAAGCTGGTTTATTTTCAGCATGCACCAATCATGCCCTCTCTGCTGTGAGTGACTTAAAATTATATACGTCATGTCACGTAAGCACAAATAAAATCATGAAACAGCAATTCTCTGTTTTACTGACTCAAAAAAAAACACAACAACAATCAACACAACTTCTCCCAGCAAAACAGGTCCCTCTGACCTGCATGCCGTCATAAAGGGAGTTTTTTTTTTCTCCCCCCCTCCCTCACGGCCCACGGGGTATTAGAATATTTAATAAGCCCCGGCAGACTGCTTCTGTTTCATCTGCGGTGAGCAGACACAGTGGCGTCTGTAAACACCCTCCTTGCCCCTTACAGAGGCAGGTGAGGAGGGTCACGTGTTTAGGCTCTCGCCCCATTGTCAAAGGCGAGACAGCCAATACACCAAACAGACGGGCACGTGACGTGGCCGCAGCTCAAGGAGCCGAGTCAACAACGTCTCTCGACGGGGGGGCTGCTTCAGACGCCCTCACACAGATTAGAACTTCACACCTTCACAGAAGCTGTGTTCAGCTGGCTGTGGACAAAAACAAGTCTGAGTGTAATCAGATTCCTCTTCCTGTTGTTCGAAGGGAACTGCACTCTTTATCACCAAGACTGAAAGGAAGCCCCCACTCTTTCGTGTGACGGATGCTCCTTTGTTATTAACGAGAGACACGTAAAACCCATGCAGCAGTCAGACAGCACGTGACATGCCTCTACGTGCTGATCCAAAGCTGTCTTTAAAATTAATTCGGGATCCGGTCAGTTTGCCTGGCACCAGAGCTTCATTGAAGCCAAGGGCCAATGGTCTAGGCCACTCCACTAAAAGGACTGGAGTAAGGAGGTCTGCTCGCCTACGTGGCCTGCAGCTCCATAATTTGGAGGAAGATAAAAATAATTCTCCTCCAAACCTGTCTAATGGAGATGACAGGTTGTACCCGTCCTCAATTATCTCTGAGCAGGACAACTCAGGGACAAGCTGCCTCCTCCCAAACCTGGTGGACACCCAGGGGCTGTTGGCCTCTGGATCACCAGAGGAGGCGTTGCAGCCACCCAGGCCGAAAACTGCCAGAAGTCTCAGCTTATCGGCTGAAAGAAACAGGCTGATGGCGGCAGGCCTGCCGAAAAACGTGGTATTAACCATACAGAATGCCCGTGCAGGGTCAACACAATCTTTATACGGTCAGAAATGGCATATCTTCAAGGCCTGGTGCTCAGAAAGAAATATTGTTTCTTATGCATGCAACCTGGTCCAAATCCTGACCTTCCTTCAGGATCTCTTGGAGAAGGGTCATTCTCATTCAATGATTAAAGTCTTCTTTTCAGCTATTTCTGCTTGTCATGAAGGCTGGGGAAACGGGACACCTGGAGCACACCCAATCATAATAAGATTTATGAAGGGTGTTCTTCGATCTAAACCACCCAGCAGGATCCTGACTCCTGGTTGGGACCTCGGTTTGGTCTTGGGGGCTCTATGCGACCCCCCATTCGAGCCATTGAGTGAGACTACGATAGATCTACTATCTTATAAAACGGCCTTACTCCTGGCACTTTGCTCAGCGAAACGCGTGGGTGACCTCCACGCATTATCTGTGCATCCAATGTGTACCAGATTTTCCCCCAGACGGGTCAAAGGTCACACTGAGGCCTAATCCCGCATACACCCCCAAGGTCTGGACCCTGAACTATAAGAGTCTAGACTTTGATCTCTTCTCTTTTCCACCTGCCTCTGTCCTGAACCAGGATCAGGAAAGGCTACAGGCTCTCTGCCCAGTGAGGGATTTATGCACCTACATGCAGAGAACAGCCGAATGGAGAAGAACAAATCAAAGCACCTGCTACCGGGAGAGCCCTATCAAAACAACGCCTCTCACACTGGGTGACTGAGGCCATTAAGAGGGCTTACAGTAGCAAAGGTCAGCAGGCACCCTCTGGAGTGCATGCTCACTCCACTAGGGACCTTGCCACTTCTTGGTCATTGTTCAAGGGTGTATCAGTTGCAGACATCTGCGCTGCTGCGAATTGGAGCTCCTTGAATACTTTTGCTAGGCATTACAGTTTGGATGTTACTGCAGGTGACGTCACTCAGGCTGTTCTTTCTAACATTCAGTAGAAAGTAGCCTTGGGATGCCTACTGATCAGAGGCAGACGTTCACTCTAGCATGCATTTTACTGAGCATTTCAAGGGCGTGAATGGATTACGTTCCCATAGCAAGTATGTTGCACCGAGAGAACATGACTGAAAGGGAACTGAAAGTTATGCACCATAACTCATGTTCCCTGAAGGAAGGGAACGAGGTGCAACATAACTGGCCCTTTTCAATGCTGAAAGCTCGGTGAAGTGCACTTTTCAAGAGGAAGATGGAGGGGCGCACGCCGCTTAAGTAGCCAGAGGGCGGGGCCTCTGGCGCGGTGACGCCCCTAGCCGTAAAGGCGTGAGTGTATTCCTTCAGGTAATCGCGCGGGGTGCAATTCCCATAGCAAGTATGTTGCACCTCGTTCCATTCCTTCAGGGAACATGAGCTATGGTGTATAACTTTCAGTTTTACCTCTGCAGAGGTTACAGAGATCACAGCAAAGCAGGGTGTAATTTGGGCTCTGCGTTTGTTGCAGGCTCATGCTCTGGAGTCACTTCAAAGGCATGTGCCATGCTCTGGATGGTATCATGCCACTGATGTTGCTGCTTTCACTCTTTTTTAGCCCATAATGTGCACGTGTGCTCATCTGTGTATTTCTGAAGCAACACAAAACGTTTAACTATGAAACTGTAGAGCTGTTTTTCTAGGAATTTGCGGAATAGTTTGCAGTTGACTTTAAAACCCGTTGTCCTGCTGCATTAGGGGGTTGTGCTTGCTGTCAAGAACCCAATGCTAGCACAAGGTTTTTATGTTTTTGGTTTAAAGTTTGTTTTTCAGTGGCTGAAATTGTTTCCTCCCTGGCAATTTTCATTCCATTTCATGTCACAAAACTGTTGACAAATTATGACGGAGAATGTAAGGAGCCGGGCCTCAGCGCGCTGGGCTGCCACCGGGGAGACACCACCACACTGCTCGGGAAGTTTTTGGTTTATGTTTAATTTCCTAAGCTTCGTTGCTGGAATTCTTAACATTTCCGCAAATAAGCGAGCTTCTGTACTGTGGTCCAACAGAAACAGAGCTTGTGTGTGCATAATGTTCTGCCCTGGGGGCCCAGAGGGTAGTTTCCATGGTGCTCAGGCCTCAGACCCCCATCTCTTGTGTTCAGCTGGGGTCCTTCCATGATGTCTAACCTTTTGCCAAGGGTTATAAACAACATACTGTAATGTGCAGAGCTGGTCAGGAACACACTTACAGTTGTTGTTTTTTTATCTTATTTTCATGAAATGTTTGGTTTCTTCCTTGCAGCAGTCCTCCATGTTTTTTATTCTCATGTACAAACCTTGAATAATGTACAGTACTTAACAATATTTCCTATTATATAAATGTTGAGTTTTAATGAGAGCATTTCCAAATCCTGTCGTCTGTGTCTTGACCCATGACTATAACAAGGACTTTGATTATAAAACACTTAGGACCAGTGGTGGGATGTAACTAAGTACAAGTACTTTGTTACTGTACTTAAGTACATTTTTTCATTTATCTGTACTTTACTTAAGTAGAGTTAAACGTGGGTACTTTTACTTTTACTCCACTACATTTTACATGAAGTATCTGTACTTTCTACTACACTAAATTTCTATAATGTGTTGAGTTACAAGTTACTTTCACGGTGCGATTCTTTGATTTGTCTAATTTGAAAGTAACCAATGATGAGAGGGGAGTTGGTCCATTGAATCACTGCAAAGTGGACAGGTTACCTTAGACCTGTCTTCAAGAAGAGCTGGACCAATGATGTATCTATGTTCTTGTATATGTATATATGTCACTGAGCTTGGTGCACCCGCAGCACCACTAACACACCCATAATGGATTCCACTGTGGAGTCAGCCAGAAGATATGCGCCACCCATGGCCTTATTGAAATATTATTGAAAGACTGTTCAGTACAGCAGGACAGATTCTCTCTCCCTAAAGAGTCAGACTGGACTCAAAAAACTTTGAAAACCAACTTCTTCTGAAGTTGAACAAGAAATTCTTGCTGCAATATTAAAATGTGTCAGTTCATGGGATGTTAGGAGACAAGAGATGTCTCCAAATGTCTCAACACTCAGGTCCAAGTTTTGAAAATGTTGTCAGGAAGTTAAAATATTGTTCACTATTGACCCATTACAAGGTTGACCAGACAGTATTTTAACTAGAGTTGATGACAAACTTGAGTTGAAATGATCAGAGCTTGTTCCTTTGTTAGGTCTAATGCTCCTTTTTTTAAACAGACAACTTTTACTTAAATGTTTTTACTGCAGTTAAAATGACACATTGGTTTGTGTTAAATAATTTTTTTACTGCAGTTAAAATGATACATTGGTTTGTGTTAAATAAAAACTTTCACAGGTATAATCATTCCTCTTTCTTATTTTACTTAATGTCATTTAACTCTGCAGGTCATCCCTGAGATTCTGCTGCACAGAATCACAAGTCCAAGTGTGAACTGTGTCACAGAGTAAACACAATAAAAACATGTATTATCTGTTGCATTGTTCATTAAAATGACTCAACACTATTAATGTATTACAGAAAATATACATACAGTATGCACACTTGATATTGTAGACCATTGCATTAGGTAATACATTCAGCAAGTACTTTTACTTTAATACTTTAAGTATTTTTAAAAGCAAGTACTTATTTACTTTTACTTAAGTAAAAATTTAATATGGTACTTCTACTTTTACTAGAGTACATTTTTGTCTGTTTATTTGTACTTTTACTTAAGTCTAGAGTTTTTTTGTACTTTCTCCACCACTGCTTAGGACTGTGAAAATAATCCAACTAATTTACAGTAACATTTAGTACAACAATCATTTTGGCACATTTGAAAAAAACACAAAAAAACCCATTTTGAAACAAAGTGAGATGAGGAGGATGACTCACTGTGGCGACCCCTGAAGAGGGAAAATCCAGAAGGGAATAAAAAGGTATTTCTGTGAACATGTCAGATTTTAGATTTAAGACCATGAAGGAGTTGAAAGGCATCATAACAGACCCATCAGTACTTTTTTGTTTGTTTTTAACACTTAAATGACTATTGGAGTCTACCCAAACTGCCTGTTAGCAAAATACTGTATCTCACGAAACTTTGAAGGAATTTTAGAAAACTTTGAGAAAGTTATAGGTATACATCTAACGTTTGTATACCTGTGATGGCTGCAGTGGTGGAGAAAGTACTCAAACACTGCATGTACTTAAGTAAAAGTACAAATAAACAGACAAAAATGTACTCTAGTAAAAGTAGAAGTACCATATTAATGTTTTACTTAAGTAAAAGGAAATAAGTACTTACTTTTAAAATACTTAAAGTATTAAAGTAAACGTATTTGCTGAATGTACAGTATTACCTAATGCAATGGTCTACAATATCATTAAGTGTTCTTATTGTATGTATATTTTCTGTAATACATTAATAGTGCTGTGTCATTTTAATGAACAATGCTGCAGATAGTGCATGTTTTTATTGTGTTTACTCTGTGACATACAGTAGTTCACACTTGTGATTCTGTGCAACAGAATTTCAGGGATGAAATGCAGAGTTAAATGCCATTAAGCAAAATAAAAAAGAGGAATGATTATATATTTGAAAGTTTTTATTTAACGCAAAACAAAACCAATGTGTCATTTTAACTACAATAAAAACATTTAAGTAAAAGTTGTCTGACAGAAAAAAGGAGCATTAACAAAGGAATATCTGATCATTTCAACTCCAGTTTGTCATCAACTCTACCGGTAGTTAAAATACTGTCAAGTCAACCTTGTAATGGGTCAATAGTGAACAATATTTTAACTTCCTGACACCATTTTCAAAACGTAGACCCGAGTGTTGAGCCATCTCTTGTCTCCTAACATCCCATGAACTGACACATTTTAATATTGAGGCAAAATTTTCTTGTTTAGACAGGGTTTGGATTAGAGTTGGGGTGGAGGGGAAACTGGCATCATGCCAGCCTCTGCTCCTTCTTCTTTCCTTTTTTT